>JAUTXW010000778.1:0-243110 GCA_030620095.1 Kuschelorhynchus macadamiae | reverse complement strand
TTGGATTATGGTCGGCGTAGTAATGGTAGTTATGACGATTTACAAATCCATTCTTATGAAATGTGGCCTCATCAGAGAATAAAACTTTATCAAAAAAATCAAAGCTTAACCTAATTTTAGCTTGTGCCCAATTACAAAAGTCAACACGTTTCTCAAAATCTGCTGGAAGGAGTTCTTGATGCAACTGAATATGATATGCATGAAATTTATGGCTTTTTAAAATTCGCTGAACAGTTCTTTCGCTTACTCCTACGGCATCCCCGACTGCTTTTTGGCTAACAGAAGGATTTTCCGTGACAGCTAATAGCACAGCTAATTCATTTTCTTCCGTTCGAACGGGCCTATTTCTAACTGGTCTTGTATAATTTACATTTCCCGTTGCCATAAATCTCTCTAATAAGTTCGTCATGCTCCTTCTGTCTGGGTGCCTTCGTTCTGGATAATTTTGCGCATAAATCCTACTGGCCAAAAAGGCATTACTATGCGATTCTCCTAACACAAAAACCATATCAACCAGTTCTTCGCGGGTGTACTCCATGACGATAGAACGTTCAAATAAAACTTCTAAACAGTGACGCAAACAAACGAAAAATGAACTACGTAGAAGGTAAAGACCACTATATGAAAAATCCGATAATTATTTCAATTTGTAAAACTTAAAAAACGAATAAGTAAATTGCCGATATGTTTTAGTTGTTTGACAGTTTCTAGACAATTTGTTTTTCATGGCCTACTTAAATTCTAGTTAATAATTTGGGCAACACTTGTCAATAATATTAAATAAAGGTTAAGGCCGTTTTACATGCTGCAAGTTTCTTGCAGCAAGGGGTTGCACCTGCAAGATATTGCGCGCAATTTGTCTTGCAGACTGTAAAGCGGCAGTTGTATTTCAATTGCAAGTGTCAGCGTATGCCTTTGTGCAAGTCTCTTGCAACTTGTAGGAAGACCTGCAGCATGTAAAACGTCTTTACGGCTTAACTCTTGGCAGTAATTCAAATTTTATGCGGTAAACGTAATTACAAAAAATGTTGGGATTTTAGGTTTTTTCCCATAGCTATAACTACGCTGACCTATTTATTATTCAAAATCGCGAAGGTGCTTACTGAAGCACGTGCCGTACTGAAAAACAAAGTACAACATTAGTTTTTTAAGAATATTTCAAAAACCTTCAGGAATTTTGAGATAAGTGTAATAATAAAAAATGTTGATCTGTTAATTCTGTATCGGACAGAAAAAAAAATATATATAGGGTGTTCCATTTCTCCACATTACTATTGAGTTTATTCAATTATCGTACTGAAAAACAAAGTACAACATTAGTTTTTTAAGAATATTTCAAAAACCTTCAGGAATTTTGAGATAAGTGTAATAATGAAAAATGTTGATCTGTTAATTCTGTACCGGACAGAAAAAAAATATATAGGGTGTTCCATTTGAATAAATGGAGAAAAATTATTTTTTATTTTGCAACGTTTGACATGGAATTTGGGTCACCCTGTATAAGTAAGACTTATAATACTCATAGCAGAATAACTATAAACCTTTTGCAGTAAGCTACTAGGTTACCTTAGCTTTTAAGATGTTTTATCTAATTTTTATAAATATTTTAAATGTAGACTATAATTTTTTTTTCTTCGATTTTACCTTTTTTCTCCGAAACTATTAAAAAAAGAGAGATACTATTCTAGGAGTCTGTAGACTAGGTAAAGAGTGTTTCAAAAATGTAAAAAAATATAGGGTGTTCCATTTAAAAAAATACAACTCTTATGCGCCTCTATTTTTTGTAACACCCTGTATAATCAAGAATATTTTTAAAATGTGCTCTCTAATCAACAGCATATAGTGGCTTCTAAATATTTTTTCTAAAATAAATGGTTAAGGTATAATAAAAGACGGGAGGTGAGCTGCAGGACCCTGTATAACTGTATGGTTTATATTTAAGACTGTGCATGTATATTGTCGGTCTTAGGTGCATTTTTGGATGGCTTTATATAAATTGTGGGTGTTGAGCTGAAAACGACTGAAACATTGCTAAAATTAGGACAAGAATTTAAAACTAGTGATACCCAATACTTAGTTGGTCTTTCATCAAGGCACCGAATGCGTTATTTGTTTTTTTTTACTATAATTTTATGTCTAATAGCTACCAACCTATTAGTTCGTAAATATCTAAACGAAAATTTAATTATTAAAGAGTTACTCATAAAGTAAACAAATATTTGTTTAAATATATATGTTCTTAACTTGAAGATTGTACAAAAAGTGAAAATGTAAACGAATAGTTAAGTTTCCGGTTTAATAAATAAACTATATCAAATACGACCGTATTGCCTTAGGACAACTGAAAGTAGACAAAATACATTAATTTATTAAATATTACTATCTATAAGTAAATAATTAAGTACCATATAATATAAATACAAAAGCGAAATACCGTACCCGTCTCTTTTGTTTTATAACTTATTTTTAACACGTTGTAGATCGGAACCAAAAGTTGCCGACGATATTTCGCTTAAATAAATGACGACTAGAACTATACATGACAAATTTAAATAGTAACTTAATAGCTAATATTCTTTATAAAATAATCGAATATAACTATTGCACTTCCTTTTGCAGATCCAACAACTAAACAGTCTGCAAAAGAGCCGCAATCAAGTCTATTGTTTTAAATTTTATTGAGCATTCAACCTTATTACTTTGGGTTTTATCATTGGAATTTATTCACCAAAGACTTTCTAATCGATAGACTAAACTATTTTTACAAAACATTTTTAGCAACTATTGTCATTTATAGAAAAGCTAATTGTTTCAGAGTATTTTATCGTACTTCAAACATATTTTTTATTACGTGGAAATGGAGTTAAACAGGGCCCAGTACAATTTGGAATTTGCAAAAAGCCTTTTCTTGCTGCTGTAGCGGCTATTTAAGTGAATTCAGTCATTAGAGCAGCCATGTCAAACATGCGGCCCAGTGAGTAATTTTCTGCGGCCCAAATCAGTTTTGAAAACAGATAATGTGGCCCGCGAACAAGTTGAAAACCGTCTTTAAAAGTGCGCGCCGCTGCAACAACGATTGGTATAACAAAATGTACAATTGTACATAGTGCCATCTATGTTTAGGAGGATGAACTACACATAATCAACCTAAAACGTAAAGCCAAACGTTATCTGGCTTGTTCCATGAAATTCTATCGCGCAAAAAAACAGATGACGCTATCTGGACATTCTGGAAAGAACTCAAGAAATCACAATCCGTATATAAGCCGTGTTCGATTGAGTACAGTCGTTCAGTGTTTAATCAGTTATGAGTCAGTTACGACAGAGTTTCGAGTTGAGTTGCGCACTTATTGTTACAACACTTAACAGTACTTAATATAATTTATTTCGGATACAGTTTTTAACATGTCTCTTTCAAAGTCAAGTGGAAGTAAGAGGAAACTTGTACATGAGCATCGTATCTTTCAAGAAAAATGGGAATTAGAGTTTTTTTGCTGTGAAGTGAAGCTTGTAATAGTACAGTTGGTGTCGCAGAATTATATAATATAAAACATCACTATGATATTCATAAAGCTACGAAAGGTTAAATAAGTTAAAATCACGGTTGAAAGATCAGCAGCTTTTGTTTACACGTCCAAAGCAAGAAAATGAATCTGTCCTTCAAGCGAGCTACGTACTGTCGGAGTTGATCGCGAAACACAATTTGTTGAAGGTGAATTTATAAAAAAGTGCCTTGTAAAGGCCGCGGAAATTGTAAGTCCCGGGAGCGTGAAGGCATTTCAAAATATATCCTTGTTCCGGAATACTGTCGCTGAAAGAGTTACTGAGTTGGCTGCCAGTATAAGTGATCAGATGAAAACAAAATCAGACTCTTTCATTGCATTTTCTACTGCCTGGGACGAAAGTACGGATGTGTGTGGTGTGGCGCAACTCGCTGTTTTTCTTCGTGCGGTTGATACACATATGAATGTGTATGAAGAATTACTGGAATTAGTACCATTGCATGATACAACAACTGGGAAGGATATTTTTAATGCTGTTTATGGACTTCTGCAAAAGTGCAATTTAGATTTGTCAAAACTGTGTTCCGTTGAAACAGACGGAGCTCCTTCAATGACTGGAGTAAAAAATGGCCTCGTTAAAATATTACAGACAAAGATCAGAGAAACGGGCAGTGACAAACCAGATTTTCATCATATTCATTGTATAATCCACCAAGAAGTCTTATGCTCAAAAGTGATCAAGTTGGAAAGTGTTTTAAAGTCAGTGAAAAAAATTATAAACTTCATAAGGTCACGAGGCCTTAATCAGCGACAGTTTTCTGCATTTTTACGTGATTTAGAAAGCGAGTACACTGGTTTACCATATTATGCAGAGGTGCGATGGCTTTCGTGTTCTATGGTACTCGACCGGTTTTGGAAACTCAAAGAAGAAATACGCGTTTTCATGGAAACAAAAGGGGAAGATGTCAGCTTATTATGCGATGTACCTTTTTTACAAGATCTTTCATTTATGGTAGATATCACAAAACACTTGTCCGACTTAAATACGAAATTGCAAGGACCACGTCAAGTTATTACAGATATGCATGATCATGTGAAAGCTTTCAAGTGTAAGATGATGTTGTGGGAAAAACAGTTAGCAGAGGGTAATCTGTCACATTTTCTGACTTGTAAGGCATATCAGGAAAGCACAAGTGTCCCAATATCATACAAAATATATTCAGAGAAAATGAGAAGCCTTCTGGAGAATTTGAGCAGCGTTTTCACGATTTTAAGACACAAGAAAACAATATTTCTCTATTTACTGGTCTTTTCACTATCGATATTGATCAAGTTCCGCCTCACTTGCAAATGGAAGTAATTGAGATTCAGTGTCAGACCCATTTAAAACAAAAATTTGATAATGTTGGTACATTCGAATTTCATAAGTACTTGTCTGTTCAATACCAAGAAATGAGAAAATTTGCCTGTAAAATCCTGTCAATGTTTGGAAGTACCTATAAGTATGAACAACTATTTTCTTTGATGAAAGGAAACAAATCTCCCGCAAGATCGCGATTGACGGACGCACACTTAAACGCTGTTTTAAAAGTTATTTCCGCCGATTTCCCGCCACAAATAGACAACTTAATTAAAGACAAAAGATGTCAAATATCTGGCAAAAGAATTTAATGTTTGTAGTTTTTTGTAATGTCCTTTTTATTGGAAATCTAATAAACAGACTTGTCCTATAATAGTACTTTTTTTCAACATTTTCAGTAGTTTGTCTTCTTTAAGATAAGGTTTTGCGGCCCATTAGTCGATGGTCTTCATGCTTTTGGCCCACCAGTGACTTTGAGTTTGACATGGCTGCATTAGAGTCTTATCTCTCTAGATTTTACAGTCATATATAATAATGCTGTACACGGCTCTCCTACCTGGTTGCCATGAAAACGCCTACACGATGATGTCGAGCGCATGAGATAATAATGTAAACCGGCGCCGAAGGAGTGGGGGGGAAACCTGCGGCCATACACTACGGCCACGTGTCGTTCCGTTTAACAATGACGGCTCGTGGATTTAAGAACGGGTGAAGCGCAGCGTCACAAGCAAAAATTTTAAAGCTAATTTCGATTCGATTCGATCGATGCAAAACTGCTTCCGCCTCCGATGATAACAAGCGAACGAGCGCCTGCAGCAGCAGTTTTATTCTTTCGCTCATAAGCACGATGCCTTCAAATTTCACCTCCGACGTTTTGTGTTCGAGCCACCATCATCAACTTAATTTTTTTTAATACGGACCTGGATTTTTAATTCTTATTTTCAGAATAATTTTTTATCCTCTTTCTAATTATGTACCGCACCTTTGACGACGTTTCGTGCCATCATCGGGGACTTTTATAAGTACAGCCCTGGTTTCATAATTTAAAGTCCTTAGATACGCTTTATTACACTTTATTTAGTATTTAAAACATAAATGGAAATGAATTAATTATCAAGATAAGAACAAACAACGTTTTAACACAAATAATCAAAACAAATTCTCTAAATTGGAAGAATTTATTCCAAGTGTTGGAAATAACCACGTAATTGTTGTTATTCTTTTCTTATATTAGTATTTAATTGTTAATTAATTCATTTTCATTTATGTTTTAAATATTAAATAAAATGAAATAAAGCGTTTCTAAGGAGTTTAAACTATGAAAAAAAAAACCCAATGATGACATTTTACAGGGTCGAAACGTCGTGAGGGGCATTTGTGTAGTATATCAGCAGAAAGGTGAGAAAAATGGTTCTAGAAATGAGTATAAACATTCCAACAAGTCCGTATTAAAAAAAAAATAAGTTGATGGTGGTGGCTCGAAGAAAAAACGTCGGATGTGACATTTAGAGGCACTGTGTTGTAGAGTGAAAAAATTATAGAACTTTTAAATTTAAACTGTGTCTTGAAAATAAATAGTTTTTGAAATATTCGACGAAATATATTTAGGCGTTTTTCACCAAATGATCAGAAACTAGCAATAATTTGGCAACACGGTAGAAATGGACATCAAAACAGGCAACTTTTCTCTAAATTAACCGACCTAATTTTAATGAACGAAATTGTTTTAAAAAAATTGGTTAATTAAATTTTAAGTAAAAGTACTTGCCATATTTTTATAGGCAACCCTCCAGAAACCGATTCCACATACCTTTTGATTAAATAATTGAATCATACATCCAGAAAAAATAATCGAAGTAAATTAATTGAATCTGATTTGTGTGAAACTCACAGGTTTTTTATGTTTCTTTGTTGTTGCGTACTGGGTGACAATTTATAAAGTAGCACTCCCCTTAACTTTTTTACTATTTTTCGCACATAAGAAACAAAAATACTACCCTATATAAAATTTATCGTAGATTTCGAAAATGCACTCGGATTTAAAAAAAAATTGAAATATACAGGGTGGAGCGAAAAGTGTACTTTTTTCACTGGTGTTAGAAAGATCATTTAAAGAGCTTCATAAAAAACCTCATTTAATACCTTTATCTTTAATAGTTTTTGAAATATGCGCATTTAAAACTAATAAGACGTGTTTATTAATTAATTAAATTCACTCCTAACAAAAAAATAGGCTTTGGAATCGGTTCATTATTTGTTATTTTTTTGTTAGTTAATATGTTGTTAAAGAGAAAAAAACTGTATTTTGTTGGAGGGAGGTTTCGTGATTTTTTTATCAGGATAAATTTAAATAAATGTAATTTTCAGGGTGACTCAGGACATGCCTCGTAAATATGTTAAAAAGCTTGGCTTAAGGCTATAACAAAATTATGACAAAAAAAATCTAAAAGCAGTGAATGGAAGAAGAAAAACAGAGGCGTTATCCCAAAACCTGAGTTTCCAGGACTCTTGAAAAACGCATTGGAAAATATTGAAGAAAGTTTGGAGACAAACATAAAAGCTGGTTTTATTCCACTTGACAGGGAACAGATTCTAAAACGCTTGCCGCCGCGCCGGAGCCTGTTCAGGAAGACAAGGCCCACATATCTTGGACTGAAACACTAAAAGAGTATTTAAAAAGACAGAGAAACCCCCAGAATCTAGCAAAAAAAGGCTAAAGGGAAAAAAATTGCAGTAATGCCTTGTAAAAGCGTGACCTACCATGTAGAATCTGACTCAGAGTCCGACGATCTACATGAACAATCCGAAACTTCTTCTGAAGGGACAGAATTCATGGAACCAGAAGAAGACAGAAGCGATCTTGAACAAGATACGGATAAGTTTACAAACGAAAAATTTTCAAAACATTTTGTTGTAAAAATCACAGGCAAAAGTGACGAAAAAATAAAAGTAACATTTTTAAAAGAAAACTCAATGATAAAAAATGCATTTATCTTTCCTGTAGTGTCTGATGAATCTGTAGTGAACATTTCCCAAGTTTTGAAAAAGCTTCCCAAACCTGTTCAACTTGAATAAATGTAAATATAAATTATTAATTGTTTTATAATTTTTCAAATAAACTCATCATTATTTAATTTGTTTTGAGAATTTTCATTTTATTTAAATATCGTTTTATAAATAAAAAAATAAATGTCTTTGACATGTTTTCAAGCCTTTTATTGTTGTAGAAAATGTTAAATAATAAATGACGTTTAGTTTCGTTCCGTCTCACTCCTAGCACGTCTAACAATGTTTTGTAGTGCAAATTAATGTCTGTCCTGAGTCACTCCGAAAGAGGGATGAATCAGGAGACTTTTTGAAATAAAAAAAAATATTTGAAATTTTTTAAAAATTTTATTTTCTGGTAGAAATGTTTCTAAAACATGTAGAAACATGTAGTAGTCTTAATATTGGGAATATTTTATTTCTGGCCGTAGATACGTACAAATAACTGTGAAATCCGTCCTTAGTCACCCTGTTTGACCGTACGTAACCAGGGCGGAAATGTACAGGGTGTTCCAGCGAGGACTGAACAGGGACCTATTTTCGACCTTCCTTGTATTTTGGAAAAATTCAAAATAGCCAATCGACGTATTTTTTCTTGTAGAATCCAAAAATGTCATCGAAAAAATATTTGAACCAGAAACAAAAGAGTTACGCTATGCATCAGGTGTTTTTTAAATGGAATGTATCGTTTTTTATACGATTTTTGGAAAGAGTGATTTTTTTTATGTCCGTTCTGATTAAAAGATTAGATTTTGCGATAGCTGTTTATATTACATTTTAATGTTTTACAAACTAAAATTTTAGCTTCACCTGTTTAAAATATACGACAGGTTGGGATAGGTGATCAAGGTAAAATGACGTTTGAATGCTTTGTCAATAAAAATTGACATTATTTTAATTATTGTCGAAGTCTTCACCTAAAAAATATATATTTGACTCTGATCGAAATGAAATACTCTTTGGACGAGAGACTATAGATTGTTATGCTATTTTACAAGTGCCAAGACAATGCAAGAGAAGCAAGAAGAAGACTTATTGCAAACTTTCATAGAAAATATATCCATCAATACAATTCTAAGGATAAAAAACCTATTTGAGGAAAATAAAACTTTACATGATAGAAAAAGAAATTCAATTAAAAATAATTATTAAATAATAAAATAAAACTACTAATAACATAAGTTTTCAATGTGACCGCCGTTTTTCTCGAAACAACATCGATAACCCCTTTGTAGCCTTTCTAAACTTGCTGTTACAATATGATTTTCCTGGTTAAGGCGGTTTATTTCATCGACAATTTTTCCCATGATCTCTTGAATATTTTCGTTTGTCTGTATACGACGTTCTTCAAATGGCCCCAAAGAAATGTATCCAAAACTGAGAGGTCGGGGCTATTGGGCGGCCAAGCATATGTTCCATTTCGCCCTATCCATTCGTTATGGCGCCGATTTAAAAATTGAACCACATCATGCACGGCATGAGAAGGCGCTCCATCATGTTGCCAAATTAAATTCTGATATTCTGCCAATGGTAAGTCTTCCAAAAAATTTTCAATTTCGTTTTCTAAAAACTCATAATATCTGTGCCCATTTAAAGTCCCGTTAAAAAATATTGGTCCCAAAATTTTATTGTTTTTTATCCCACACCAAACATGAATAGAATTCCTCCCTTGAAATTTAATAGTCTGGAACTTTTTTGAATTTTCAACGGCCCAGTGGTGACTATTATGTCTGTTGAATACTCCCGATGTTGTGAAAGTAGCTTCGTCGGTCCACACAATATTTTTGAATAAATCAGGGTCTTCGTTTTCTTGCCGAATTACCATTTGAGAAACAGATTGGAAGCGAAGTTCTTTTTGTGTCGGTGTTAGGTGCTGAAGTGGAAGGATACGAAAAGGCCTAAATTTATGAATTTTCAGAGTCCTGTGAACAGTCCCTCGGGTAACTCTTCTGCGCCTTACACCGCCACCGTACTGAACTTCCCGAACTGCATCCGAAATAGATTTGGTTGGATTAACTTCAAAATAATTTATAATGGCCTGGTCTCGATTTCTTCTTCTTTGTATATTTCTTTTTCTATCATGTAAAGTTTTATTTTCCTCAAATAGGTTTTTTATCCTTAGAATTATATTGATGGATATATTTCTATGAAAATTTGCAATAAATCTTCTTCTTGCTTCTCTTGCATTTTCTTGGCACTTGTAAAATAGCATAACAATCTGTAGTCTCTCGTTCAAAGAGTATTTCATTTCGATCAGAGTCAAATATATATTTTTTCGACAATAATTAAAATAATGTCAATTTTTATTGACAAAGCATTCAAACGTCATTTTACCTTGATCACCTATCCCAACCTATCGTATATTTTAAACAGGTGAAGCTAAAATTTTAGTTTGTAAAACATTAAAATGTAAGATAAACAGCTATCGCAAAATCAAATCTTTTAATCAGAACGGACATAAAAAAATCACTCTTTCCAAAAATCGTATAAAAAACGATACATTCCATTTAAAAAACACCTGATGCATAGCGTAACTCTTTTGTTTCTGGTTCAAATATTTTTTCGTTGACATTTTTGGATTCTACAAGAAAAAATACATCGATTGGCTATTTTGAATTTTTCCAAAATACAAGGAAGGTCGAAAATAGGTCCCTGTTCAGTCCTCGCTGGAACACCCTGTACATAGCGATTTTTTCAGTTCACTTTTTTACTTAATTTTATGAACAAAAAATATTTTCGTTGATTATTTCTTTGTTTTTTTTTGCTACATCTGTAAGTAATAAAAAATCAATTATTTTTAGCTTTAAATACATATATTTCAAAATTTTTTGAAGTTAATTGTATCAAATTGGGTATTTTTGTAAAGCTCTTTTAATGGTCTTTCCAACACCAGTAAAAAATTCAGAGAATTTCATTTAACACACTATACTTTTCGCTCCACCCTGTATATTTTATTTTTTTTACTCCGTGCGGATTCGAAATCTACGAGAAATTTCCTATAAGGTAGTATTTTTGTTTCTTATGTGCGATAAATAGTCAAAAAGTTAAAGGGAGTGTTGCTTTATAACTTGTCACCCGTTACAAGTGAATAGCAATGTTGTCAAGAACTTTATTTAAAGCCAAAATTAAACATTTTAGACCATACTATCTGGAAAACTATTCAGAATTTACCTATAGTATATAAGAATTTTTTGTTCAAAATCATCCATCCTTTAACTTCCTGTTTACATCAACATTTATATTTCTAGATGTCTCTCAGACGTTGGATAAAGTAAGTACGACTTTATCAAAGGCTTGTATGCTTACTTCTAGAAATATTTAAGTTATTTTAATCTACTTTTATTAAATGACAATTTCTGCTAAATGACAGTGGCCTGGTAGTAAAAATTTTATAGATTTGTGTAGCGAATAACAGCAGAATTTTTTGACAAATGCATACATTGTTCTTATTCGTTTTCAGTTGCTTCTTTAGTTAAAAAATGAGTCTATCGATTCAGATCTTAGCATTACTACTAAACAAGGTATAAATTAAGAGAACTCTAAAATGTATGTCTTCTAGATCTCGCACCGTTCTCACTGTCGCGTCGATTCCATTATGCTGCCAAAAAACGTCATTATAAAAATAGCCACCTAAAATGATTCTAAATTACCTAATTTTTTCTATTATAGTTCCGTCCTTAAGCACAACGTTATATGCCCGTAAAATAGATTTAACATCTTAACTAATGCCTTAATGTTATTTGATTTATTATCCTTAATATTCGGATTATTTCTTTAATTTACAAAGGCAAACATACTAACTGCAATGGGGGAAATTTTCAATGAAACATGTATAAATAGCGTGAATTAAGAAAATCAGAACTAAAACTCAACTTATAGTGACTACCTGATGTATGAGTAAGTATATATATTGTATTATATGATGCTGTTTCTAAATACCGCACACTTTATATAACATTTGAACACGCATTTATATCTATTTCGACAATATTCCTGAAATGCACTCTATCTAACCTGAATACGACACATTTATTTAGGGCAATTATTCTATGCTTAAGAACTCTATGACGGATTGTCGATTTTACCAAAAAGTACATAAGGTATCTTCTAGATAGTAATGAGTTTTACTGCAATCTTGCTTCCTGTAAGGTCTGAGCTTGAGCAGCAGTTTGATATGGTATACCTGGGAAAGCGGTTGTAGTGGCTGCCGTAGGTATACCGGATGTCTGGGGCAATGCTGCATAGGTATACGGCATATAGTTTGCTGCGCCTGAAAATTAAAAATGGTTATTAGTTAAAACATAATTATTTCCCGAAGTATAGCATTATAAACAGAAAACAAGTATTTCGTCAGGTATTTAATACCTTTTATTTCCCTTGTAAGATTATAATACACTGCGCAAAACAATTAACGCAACGCCTAAAATTTCGTCTAACTTTGAATGGAAATTTCTCGAGAATGGTTGATCCGATTTTGATGAAGTGTTTATCGAAATTTAGGTTAATTCCTCGTGAATATTCTTTTGATATTAAAATGCAATGTTACTTTGTTCTAGGCAATAATACAGGGTGAAAAAGAAAGACATGTTTTATTTACCAAAGTTTAAAACACCCTGTAGAATAAATCAGATGGATTCAAGAGATCTAACCAAAAGAATGTTGTAGCCCAGTATGTTTCCAATAAATCGTTTTTTCATTCGCTTCAATAGCACAATTTTTGCCTGAGTTACAGGACTTATTGAAAAGTACTGCATTTACTGTGTTTTAAATGAATTTACCAGTTCATGTTTGAATTGATTCTGTTGAAGACGTTTGTAATTTGTAGCTTGGTTGTGAAGATTTTTTTTTTTGGATCACTAAAATTCAATATTAGTTTTGTTCAGTCAATAATACAGGGTGCAACGAAAAATAAATTATACTGTTTTTTAAATTACGAACGCATCGGTTACCGGATATTTGAACATGGCGCTATTCTACATTTTAGTTTAGTTATACGAAAATTTCTTCGTGATATCAAGGGCCAGGATCGGTTTAGTTTTGTCAATAATACAGGGAGTTAGAAAAACATGTTTTAATAGGTAAGATTAAGATATGAACACGACAGTCAAAAAAACAAAACACTAAGAACTAAAAAGAACAAAAATAAACTTTATAACTATTGAACTAGTATTTCGTATTTCCCCCTCTGTTTCTTATGACTGCTTCGCACCTTCATGCTTAATATCAAATTTCGTATGATACCTCATCCAGCCCATTCCAAGTATCGATGAGTAGCTCACCCAGCTCTTCCACGTTATTTGGCTGTCTTCCATAAGCCCTTAATCTCCTGCCCAATAAGTTCCAAACATGTTCGATTGGGTTCAGGTCCGGACTACGTGCAGGCAATTGCATGACATCGATCCCAACATTATTAACGTAATTTTGCACTACACGTGCTGTATGGGGACGAGCGTTGTCATGCATTAATGAAAACTTCGCTCCAACATTATGTGCAAATGGCCTCACGTGATTGTCCAGTATTTCGTTGATATATCGATCCGCATTCAAATTCCCATCCACAATAACTAACTCCGTACGACCAGGACCCCTCAAAGATACCCCTCCCCAAACCATTACTGATCCCCCACCAAACATTACGGTATTAACAAAATTCCCCTGTACATAGCGTTCATTTGGTCTACGATACTCATAGACCCGTCTATCGCAATTAAAAAGACAGAATGTCGATTCATCTGTCCACAGCACTCTCGACCAATCAGCTTCCGCCCAGTTCATACGTTCGTTAGCCCATTCTAGCCTGGCTCTCCGATGTGTTGCTGTTAACGCAGGACCTCGTGCAGGAACACGTGGTCTCAAATTTCCTTCCCTCAAACGATTCCGCACTGTTTGAGTGCTTACCTGAGGACCATTCGCGTGTTGAATTTCCTGCCTCAGAAACCTTGCCGTCACGAAACGTTGTCGTAAAGCAGACAACCACAGATACCGGTCTTCACGCTCACTGGTAACACGCTGTCGACCTTGTCCAATCCGTCTGGAATGATCATCGGTCTCCATGTGTCTTTGTATGAGTCTATATACAGTTGATTTATGAACATTTAATCGTTCCGCTATCCTGCTATAGCTCCAGTCTTCATCTCTAAGAGTTCTTGCAATTACACACTCGTCGCGAGTCAAATTTTTAGTTTGTCTTGGCATGACTGTACACAATAAGAAGAAAAATTTAAAACCGAACTGAAACTGACGCTTAAATGTCAGT
This sequence comes from Kuschelorhynchus macadamiae, assembly GCA_030620095.1. NCBI lineage: Eukaryota > Metazoa > Arthropoda > Insecta > Coleoptera > Curculionidae > Kuschelorhynchus > Kuschelorhynchus macadamiae. Next base: position 228,946 of record JAUTXW010000778.1, on the reverse strand, counting down.
CTGGTATAAGTTGTGTTCTCTTGTTACCGGGCAACGTCTTCAACAGAATCAATTCAAACATGAACTGGTAAATTCATTTAAAACAAGTCCTGTAACTGTAATTGTGCTATTGGAGCGAATAAAAAACGATTTGTTGGAAACATACTGGGCTACAACATTCTTTTGGTTAGATCTCTTGAATCCATCTGATTTATTCTACAGGGTGTTTTAAACTTTGGTAAATAAAACATGTCTTTCTTTTTCATCCTGTATTATTGCCTAGAACAAAGTAACATTGAATTTTAATATCAAAAGAATATTCACGAGGAATTAACCTAAATTTCGATAAAAACTTCATCAAAATCGGATCAACCATTCTCGAGAAATTTCCATTCAAAATTAGACGAAATTTTAGGCGTTGCGTTAATTGTTTTGCGCAGTGTACTATCCTCGTTCCTCCCTAATCGTGTAAAAATCACCCGCAGGGATTTGTTCAGATCTGTTTCAGGCTCCCTAGAGGGCCAAAAACGTATTTCCCTGTCCGTATGTCTGCCTGTTCGTGGTATAGCGAAAAACTTATCTATCCAATTTACATCAAATTTTGCATAAAAATCAGTGACCATATGGGGATGAACTGTTGACAATCAATTTTGACAAAAATCAGATATGAGATAGAAATTAACTGGTAAAGTATCCAACGTGGAGGAACAAAACAGTAGCCTAATAGACAATCAGTGTAAAAAACTACATATTTATTGAATATACATGAGGTCTATTCAATAAATTCACACTTTTTGTAGGGTTCAAGACCTTTTTGCACTTTTGCCTCCAAAAGTATTTCACAAATTTCTTTCGGGGATGTCAAGCATTGTCCAATTTTTTTATGTGTATTCAAGATTGTACGTATGTTAGACCGCCGAAGTAATGGTCCTGTTTTATGTGTAGTTCCATGTATGTAAGGAAGAACAACACTACCTAAAGATGGCTCCTTATAATTCTCTTTTCGTGGAGTTAAATTACTATATACAGGGTTATTCACGCAACCCGTTCATTAAAAGTTTTTGATGATGCCATTTAGATAAAAATTTCAAATTTTGGGATTAAGGTAAGGTCAAGGGGTACTTCCTTTTTGAAATATGTTCAACTTCCTGTCACTTCCGGTTTAACCGGAAGTTGGTATCAACTTGCTTATTTTAAATGCAACACCCTGTATTTTATGATATTTTTGGATTCTACGGAGAATTTTAATGCTATTTTATGTACCATGTCCTATACCTAGGTTCAAGCGTTCTTAAGATACTTGACCTTGAACCAAAAATGAGCCTTCGGGGTACCAAATTTTAAAATCTCATATTTTTTTAAGTTTTGAAGATATAATCTTCATATTTTGCAGACGATCGATAAATAATCTTAGGTTTCCATTTTTTTATTGAATTTGTCTATTTTTATACAGGGTGTCCTAAATTCAGCGGCAAACATTCACATTTTCAAAGTCGCTAAAGTCCGTTTTTTTAAATATAACTTTATGTACTATTAAATGTAGAATTTAATTTTCTATCGAACTGTATTAAGGTTCCCTATACCTATTCGTAACCATTTTCGAAATAATCAGGTTTTTATTAAACTATCATATGTATTTGCTAAATGCTTACACCTTCCCGTAGTAAGCCATGGAAAAACAATTGTTGTGCTTTTCTATTCAACATGACAGCTGATTTGAAACTTTTAAATTAAAATAAAATAACACTCAAAAGCTGATATTCTCAATTTATTTTATATTCGCGGAGAATGTTACAAAATATTGGAGAGAACGTGCCATGTTTTTAATGAAAAACATCCTCATTTATCGCCAGTGAACAAGAGAAAATTGAAGAGGATTGAAACGAAATTTTTTCGTTTCGGAAAAGTTAAAGTTATAAAAAATGTAATAAATTGTTTACATTATTTTTTTATCTACTAAGTTCGAGACTGTTCTAAACTTGTTTTAATGAACTTAAAAATTATAGCAATCTAACAATCAACAATAAATAAATAAAATAATAAAAAAATTGAATTATAACAAATGTTCTATATGCTGTCCGTTCATTTGAAGACACATTTTAATTCTTCTTTGTACAGTTCTTCTAATTCGGCAAAACCTGTTCGTATCCTGTCCAATAAATCTTGTTGGTTATTTACTGGGGAAGCATAGACTTTACCTTCGATAAATCCCCATAAATAAAAGTCTTGGGGTGTTAAATCAGGCGATCGTGGGGGCCATCTCCAAAGGCCATTGGGACCAATCCAGCGATCTTCAAAAATTCGAGATAATTGGAGATAAACTGCACCGCAATTATGTGTTGGTGCCCCATCTAATTGATACCAATAATTTTGCAGCTCACCAATAGGAATTTCTTCTATAAATTCAGAAACCGTCCCTCGTAGAATTTCCAAATACTTATTACTGTTTAAATTGTCTTCATAAATACAGTACCGCGCCTGGTCATTTAATACTATACCGAAAACATTGAAGCTAAACCTCTCTTGAGAACGCGAAAGTTTCGTTTCTTCTATTTGTTATTCCTTCTCTAGAAAATTTAAGGAATTGAGGGTCCTCTTGAATTTTCAAAAACGTGAATTCGCAAAATTCTACTCGTCGGACGTCATCACCAGGTCTCAAAGCTTGCACGTTTTGGAAGGAATAAGGGTGCATATGATGTTCGCTCAAGATTCTTTGGACAGATGAAGAAGAAATTCCCAAATCGTTTTCTGCAGACGGTATTGAACTTTGCATTGTTGCAACTCGGCATTTGTCACTGGTTTCGGAACATTTTTTGTAACTTTAACCTTGCCAAAACGGAAAAAATTTGTTTCAATCCTCTTGAATTATGGCTTGTTCATTGGCGGCAAATCAGGGTGGCGTTCATTAAACACACGACACGTTCTCTCCAAAATTTTATAACATTCTCCATGAATATAAAATAGATTGAGAATATCAGCGTTTGATTATTCTTCCATTTCGATTTAGAAGATTTAGTTTATCACTGACAGCTTTAGATAAATAACGCATACTAATCATCTGTCATATTGGATATTGGATCTCAATTGTTTTTCCATGGCTCACCATTGGAACATGTAAACATTTAAGCAAATACATACGATATTTTTATAAAACCCAATTATTTCGAAAATGGTTACGAATAGGTATAGGGAACCTTAATACAGTTCAATAGAAAATGAAATTCTACATTTGATAGTGCATAAAGTTATAGGGTGTCCCATTTAAAAAAAAAACGGACTTTAGCGGCTTTGAAATTGTGAATGTTTGCCGCTGAATTTAGAACACCCTGTATAAAAATAGACAAATTCAATAAAAAAAATAGAAACCTAAGATTATTTACCGATCGTCTGCAAAATATAAAGATTATATCTTCAAAACTTACAACAAAAATATGAGATTTTAAAATTTGGTACCCTGAAGGCTCATTTTCGGTTCAAGGTCAAATATCTTAGGTATAGGACATGCTACATAAAATAGGATTAAAATTCTCGGTAGAATCCAAAAATATCATAAAATAGAGGGTGTTCCATTTAAAGTAAGCACGTTAATACCAACTTCCGGTTAAACCGGAAGTGACAGGAAGTTGAAAATATTTCAAAAAAGAAGTACCTCTTGACCTTACCTTAATCTCAAAATTTGAAATTTTTATCTAAATGGCATCATCAAAAACTTTTAATGAACGGGTTGCGTGAATAACCCTGTCTTTTAATTGAAAGCGTAATATCTTCAATGCAATAGACATTCCCTACACAGAATGTCCTAATGTACCATTTTCCTTCTTTTGAATAAATACATCTAGAAAAGAAAGAAACTGAATTAGATTCAACTTCCGTTGTGAATTTAATATTATGATGTTGTTGATTAAGGTGATCCAGAAATATGAAGAGAATTTCCTCTCCATGAGGCCAAACAACAAAAGTATCATCTACATATCTGAACCAGTGCTTTCGTTTTAGTGGAGCGGATTTTAAAGCAATATCCTCAAACGCCTTTATAAAGATGTTCGCTACCACAGGTGACAGAGCAGATCCCATAGCTGCCCCGGAGGTTTGTCGATGAAAAGTTCCTTGAAAAATAAAATAATTCCACTGGGTCTATTAAGTTATTATCAAGATTATTATGTTCCAATATGTCTGATATAATGAAAATTGAGTCGTTAACAGGATAATTTGTGTATTGTGATTCTACATCGAAACTGACCCAAATATCTTCGGCATCCAACTGGATTATCCTAAGTTTTTCCACGAAATGTGCAGAGTTTTTTTATAAAAAAATCGGTTTTCCAGTAAAAGGATTGGGCAAGCTGATTGCAGTGACAATCTGTCGAAGTGGTACATTGTGTTTCTCGGGAAGACCGTAGAACCTGGGGATCTTGGAGGTGCTTAACTTTGACATTTCTTATCCGCTGGTGGTAGGTTGCGGTAGTCAGATTGGTGATGCGTCTTTCTATTCTCCTTTTAGGGTCTGCCTGCATAACCTTATAGGTGTTGTTGTTCAATGATAAAATAAATGTAAAAGAAACCAAGGTTCTAGCGTCATTTGCAAGTGCAAACATTTGCAAGTGCAAACATTTGCAGATGATACACAGATGTATTTTTGTTTTGACTCATTACGTAAATCATGATCTTAGAGTATTAAGTGAACTTTCTAAAGGGCATAATTTACATTTAAATCCTTCTAAATCTTGTCTGTTAGTATTTGGGAGCAAAGTTAAAGCTAACTTTCTAAAAGAAAATCTTAATATATCTATAAATAATTCCAAGCTGGAAGTAGTTAACTTAGCAAAAAATTTGGGTATATTATTAGACACTGATCTTCGCTTCAAAGAATATTTAAAAAACTTCTGCAAAAGGCATATCTATCTTTAAAATTGTTATATAATAATAGACACGTGTTAAATACTAATTTAAGAAAAAATCTTTCTGAATCACTAGTGTTGTCTCATTTTAATTATTGTGATATAGTTTATGGATTCTGCCTTGACAAGGATTGTAGAGCTAGGATTCAAAAAGAGCAAAATTCTTGCATACGTTTTATATATGGTATTAGGAAGTTTGAACACATTTCCCACATTTATAATGATATTCACTGGTTAAGGATGGATGCTCGTAGGAATCTACACTTTTGTAACTTTTTAATTAAAATTGTTAATGACCCGTCTTCGCCTGCTTCTATCAGAGAACGTCTTATATTTCGTCATATTGTACATAATCTGGACGTAAGAAAAAAGGATAAACTGACTAGGCCGCATCATCAGACTGCTATGTTTCAGCGATTTTTCTCTTATAAAGCTGTTCAGTATTATAATTCGTTGCCATTTGAATTTTTAAATCTAAGCACTGATATGTTTAAAATAAAATATAAAAAACATCTTTTGAATATGCAAAATGTGTAGACAAATTAAAATTTGGCTTTGCATTCAAATGACTCAAGAGTTTTACATTATCCTACTTAAAAAATTAAACTTGATGCTATTCGCATTTTTTTTATGTTTTATATTACCACAAACATTTCCTCTCCTGGTTCAGTGGAGTAGCTATTATAGCTAGACTGCGCCAGGATTGGAGTGGATATAATAAGAGATTTTGTAATTGTGTTTGCTTATACATATTTAATAAAAGACATTTATTATTATTATTATTATTCCCAGTATTTTATAAACGAAAAATTAAAGGAAGTCTGCTTGCATAACCTTATAGGTGTTGTTGTTGTTCAATTATAAATGTAAAAGAAACCAAGGTTGTAGGGTCAGTTCCAGTATTTTATAAACGAAAAATGAAATATTTAAACAGCAAACCTTTTGGCGATCTCCGGGACGGCAAGAAGAAGTTACTTTGCCAGTTGGCTTTCTCCTTACATGCCGAGATGAGAATGTAGTATCGAAATCACTACAGAGTGGACATACTACCAAATCAATCTTGCACCTTTTTAAAGTGAAAAAAGTCGATTTTTTTAAATAAAACACCTACTATTTGCTATGCATTCCCGCAGTGGAAAATATCGCCTCATCTGTCTAAATGATTTTATTTAAAATTCCTCTCTCAAAATGCAAGTCCATCATTTGCATACAAAAATCCAGTATGTTCTGATAATAAGCTTCACTTAAAAATTGAACTGAAAGAATCTTATATGGGAATATTTTGTTTTCTCTTAATACTCGACGTATGCTGGTTATGGAAAAATTCAAATCCCTTTGTGCATCCCTTAAAGAGTTGGTAGGATATTCAATGAAATATAATAAAGCCTTCATTTGAAAATCTTCAAAGACGATGAACGGGCTTTTTACTTTTTCTATATTTTAAAACTCCTTGAGTTGATAAATCTTTGCAGATTTTGGCAAAACATTTCTTGTTTGGTATCCTTGCCATTGGCAATATTTAACAATACTCTCTTAATGCAAGTGCTGGACATTTATTATTTTCAATGTGACATTTTTACAAATTTAGTCGCACTTGACTTGAATGAGCCATTTTTTAAAATAAAACAAGTAAACACCGATACAAGGAAACGTTTTTAAAGTCTAATTATTTTGAATTTAAATGATTTCAATAAAACAACAACCACTAAAAACACAAATAAATTGAAAAACCATCAAATTTAAAACAAATAGTTATATTATTTATTCCATGGTCTCTTATAGTTTCTTTATGAGTATACAGCATCACAATATTCAAGAAATAAATATATAAGTATGAAAAAAATAAATATTTTTGCGATCATTTGCATAAATAAAAAACATGGGTGTTCTATTTAAAAAAAATCGACTTTTTTCACTTTAAAAAGGTGCAAGATTGATTTCGTGTATGTCCACCCTATATAGGTGTGGACAAAAATTTTGTATTCCCTAAATGCATTAATGCTTTATAAACTGGAAATTACCACCCAAAAATGTGAGTGATTTGAAAAATCGCTCCAGTTTTCAAAAAATCACACATAGCCTTAATTATCTCCGAAACTACGCAGAAATAGACTATAGTTTAAATCGGTGACTTATGTTTATTTTAGACAAGGAATCAAATAATGGCCAAAAATACAAGGTGTCCCATTTAAAATTTTATAGTTGATGTCGTCCCAGCAAAATTGGGACTTCGTAAACTGAAACGCAACGTGTTGAAAATAAAGGTATAAAGTTTGAATGAATTAATTGGTAGAGAAATGAACACTGAATCATATAATAACAAAATATACAGGGTGTTCATTTTAAAATAATCAAGATTTTTTTATAACTGAATATGTGTCTATTGAAAGCTAAAAAAAAATTAAAAATTGACTTTCTTGAAAATAAAAATACAAACTTAAATAACTTAAAACCCTTTCGGAATTAGAATATATATACAGGGTGTCCCGTATAAGAATGCACTCTACAGGGATCGCGTAAGCCAGAAGAAATACGACCTGGGTTAAATTTGAAAACAGTTTTGTATTCTAGTGCCAAATAATATGCCGTTGAGAAATTCAGATAATTCCAAGTAGTTTCGGAAATATATATTTTGCTACTTTATATAAAAAGATTTTAAAGAACGGAAATCATATTTTTATTGCAACTTTTTCAGAACTACAAGACGATATATTCAGATTTTGAATCCGACTTTTACTTCCCTCTTATTTTTTTTAATACGGACCTGGATTTTTTAAAAACCAATCATGTATTACATTTAAATATCGAACAGCAAATTTAGATTTTTGGGTGAGTTAAACTTAATAAAAAGTATTGTGCTCTTTCAAAAAATATTTTAGACGAGATTCGTGTAATTTTAATGAAGAAAAATTATACACGATAAACAAAACACTAACAGTTTTTAGAAACGACTTAAATATATAAAGAAAATTCACAATGAACAATAAAACGAATATTAAAAATTTAAGTTCCAATTATTCTTATATTTTAAATTTAGACGAATAATTATTTAAAAATCGTAAATATTTATTTTTCAAATTAACTCTAATATACAGTAATAGCGTAAAGGTTGAAATAAAATTCATAAAATATGAAGGCTTTTTTTTGACCTCGGACGCGCTGATTTTTAATTTTAGTTACCGTTTTTTGACCGCTAACTTCATTTTTTAAATCAAAGCGCCTATTTTTTTATTTTATTTTTACCTACCCAACTCACCCTTAGTAATATTGGTAACAGTGACAGTTGATAATTGACACATATCAATAAACTAAATATGTGTTTGTTGTTCCAGAAAATTAACCACTCCATATGCGTTTCAGCAATGATAGCTATAAAATTATTTTGTTTATGCATAATTTAATGCCGCATATAATTTTCGTAAAATAAACGAAACTCGAAAGGTAAAAAAAAATTAAAAATTCATTTTCTTGAAAATAAAAATAAAAACTTAAATAACTTAAAACCCTTTCTGAATTAGTATAATGTATATACAGGGTGTCCCGTATAAGAATGCACTCCACAGAAAACTCGTAAACCAGAAGAAATACGATCTGGGTTAAATTAGAAAAAAGTTGTGTAATCCAGTGCCAAGTACTATATCGTTGAGAAATTTAGAAAAATCCAAGTAGTTTCGGAAATATTCGGAAAAAAACTGAATTTTGCTACCTTTTATAAAAAGATTTTAAAAAACCGAAATCATATTTTTATTGCAAGATGATATATTCACATTTTGAATCCGACTTTTTACTTCCTTCGTAATTTTTTAATACGGACCTGGATTTTTTATTTCATTTATTGAAAGCACTCGACCTCCTTAAACCAATCGTATCACACTTAAATATCGAACAGCAAATTTAGATTTTTTTTCGTAAGAGACAATGAGTTAGACTTAATAAAAGGTCTTGTGTTCTTTCAAAAAATATTTTAGACGAGATTCGAGTAATTTTAATGAAAAAAAAAATGTACACGCTAAAGATAACACTAACAAAAGGCTGTTTTTAAAATTGACTCGGACACGCTGATTTTTAAATTTAGTTACCGTTTTTTGACAGCTAACTTCATTTTTTAAATCAAAGCGCCTATTTTTTTTATTTTTAAAGTCTACGTCAAATTCTACTTAAAAAATTCACCTTTACCTACCCAACTCACCCTTAGCAATATTGGTAATAGTGACAGTTGATAATTGATACATATCAAGTAATTTTGTTTGAATTCAAAGTGGGTAAGCAGAAGTTATTACGATAAGAATTAAATTTTTAAAAAACGGTACGGTTAAGTGAACGAGAGAGTGTTCACAGAGAACCGATCTCAATCTACTGTGAATAACATAGAAAAAAAGATATCGGGGTTTGGATCACCTCAGAGATAATTATATAAAAGGTCGGTCAAAGGTATCAGAAGAAAAACATCTAAATGTTCTGCTGGTAGTTCAAGAAAACAAGCCACAACATTGCTTTGGAAAATCAGATCTGCCAAACATCCATCGTGAAATATTTGAAAATAAATAAATGCCATCCTTACAAAGTCCAATTAGTTCATGAACTAAATGAAGATGACCCAGACAGACGACAGGCAACATTTTGTCTCAATGGCAGTGCAAACAGGCAAAACTGTCGGTATTCGGCTACTGAATATCCCCACTGGATAATGGAATGCCACATCCAATATTCCCAAAAACTTAATGTTTGGTCGAAGTAATTTAAAACAAGATTATAGGGCCCTTTTTCTATGATGGAAACTTAATGTTCTCCATGCCTTGCTACTTTATAACTCAATCCACAAAATCCTAATGCACCAGACAATTCTTTATGGCATCAGCAAGATGGAGCTCCGGCGTATTACAGTCGTCCCGTGCATGAGTACCTCCATAAGGTTCTTCCTGGACGCTGGATTGAATGGCCGACCAGATCACAGGATTTGACCCCTTTGGATTATTTTGTGTGGGGTATCTTAAGTTTAAAGTCTATGTTAACCGACGAAACAACATCGGAGACTTAAAAATTAGGAAAACCAACGAAATAAGATTGATAGAAGGCTTTGCAGGAATTTCAGGATCACCTCGGGTTCTACAAGGAGGTTACTGGAGGTCATTTCTAAAATTTAATAAAATTATTTTATGTTTTTTATTATCTTTTTCTAAATAAATTACAATAAAATAAAATAAAAAATAGGTGTTTAATTTAAAACAATGAAGTTAGTTGTCATAACTTATTTTGGGATCACCCTGTATACATAAAGTTATCCAAAAAAAAAGGAAACTAACAATAAAAATCAACGTGTTCGAGGTATTTTGAAAAAAAAACCCTGTATATTTTTTAATTTTATTCCAACGTTTCAGCACTAATTTGTGCTAACATCAAGGCTAGTAAATTCAAATTTGGTATGTATTTCACAGCAACTTACATGGTGTTGACAATTAACCCAATCAAACAAACGAGGACAAAAGACAAACAGTAATTATTGAGCCGCAGGCATATGATGGCGCTGAGAAGGTTGAAGGTTATAATTTATAAACATTTTACTTTATTATACTCCAACTTTATCGGGGTATACAGATGCCTAAAAGCTATGATTGCCATTAAAAGAAGCAGCCAATAAAAAAGACAGATAGTCCAAGATGACACATGAAGATCTAATTTGAAAGTTTGAAATGATATCTTGCATGTTAAAGATGTATTAGTAAATTAATGATAAATAAATAAAAACATTATAATAAAAGCAGATCACTTGAAATATTTGGGTAGCCAAGAATTCGTATAATAATAATAATAATAATAATAATAGAAAAAACCTAACACACTCCCCAGTTTTCTCACCCAAGGAATAACACACATTAAACCCAAAAACCCAGACACTAAGAACCTGTCAAATTACCGACCTATTACGTGCCTTCCAACCCCATATACAGGGTGGCCCAACGAAAAGGTCCCACCCTTATTTATGACTTTCCTGGTATATTTTGGGAAAAACGCTTGGACACGTCAATTTTGATTTTTAGGGGGACGTCTTTTCATGTATGATTGTATAATACAGGGTGTTCCAAAAATAAGATATCGCATTACACTTGACATTTTTAAATGGAAACCCCCAATTTTTTTTCTATTTTTGGATTCTCCAGGAAGTTTTTAGTAACTTTTGTATAATAGAGTTTATACCTATCTTCAACCATTTTGAAGTTTTTTTAATTTTTTTTATAAAATTCGCCTCATTTAATTTAGTACTGATAATACGGAAAAAAATAATAATCACCGATACCAGCAAGAAATTTAGCATCCGTCAATGTCATCGTAAACCATAGAACAACTTTATCTTTGATTTGAAATCGTTAAGTTGCCTAGTTCTATTATAATATTTTGCAATGATTTATTCAATTCAAGAAAGGGTCGAAATAACGAAACTGTATTATCAAAACGGAAGCATTGCAAGAGCTACCGCCCGGTTGTTTAATGCGTTACATCCAGACAAAAATATTAACCATAAGTATGTGGCTAAATTAATAAGAAAATTTGAAGCAACTGGATCTGTATCTAATATTCGCCGGAATCAGGAAAATCGTCCAAGTAGAAATGAAGCCAGAGAAATAGCAGTTTTGGGACACGTGGCTCTTGACAACACCCAAAGTACTCGTGGTCTGGCTACTTCTTCAGGATTTACACGCTCAACAGTGCAAAGAATTTTGAAATCCTATAAATTTCACCCGTACAAAACTAAACTTGTCCATGAGCTTAATGAAGACGATTATGATAGAAGGTTGGAGTTTTGCGAATTAATGACACAACGTTTGAACAATAACCCAAATTTGTTATTTAACATTTGTTTTTCGGATGAATGTACCTTCTATTTACATGGTGCTGTAAATAGACATAATTGTCGATATTGGAGCGACTCGAATCCACATTTGTTTCGAGAGGTACATTCGCAATACCCACAAAAAATTAATGTCTGGGCCGGCATTTTCGGAAATCATATTGTAGGACCTTTCTTTATTCCTGGAAACTTGACGGGGGAGTTGTACTTGGACATGTTGGAAAATACAATAGAGCCACGAATAACCGAAATAATAGAAAATGAGGTTAATTATAATGAAAATTTTCTTCATTTCCAACAAGATGGTGCACCACCGCACTATGTAGCTCCAGTACGACAGTTTTTGGACACCCATTTCCCAAATCAGTGGATCGGACGGCGCGGCCCCATTGAGTGGCCACCAAGGTCTCCGGACTTGAGTCCTTTAGATTACTTTCTTTGGGGACATATAAAAAGTAAGGTTTTTAGTACGAAGCCAGACTCCATCCAAGATCTTCGGGAGCGGATCACGGCGGAATGCAGACAAATAACTCCAGAAATGTGTGAAAATGTTAGGAATAGATTTGAGCAAAATATTTATTATTGCATGGAGGTAAACGGACACCACTTTCAACATTTATTACCACATTGACTTTTTGACACATTGTAGCTAAGTAACTAATTTTTGTTTAAATTTTAATGTGAATGTAAAACTGTAAATGGTTTAGTGTTCCTGATTCCGGCGAATATTAGATACAGATCTAGTTGCTTCAAATTTTCTTATTAATTTAGCCACATACTTATGGTTAATATTTTTGACTGAATGTAACGTATTAAACAACCGGGCAGTAGCCCTTGCAATGTTTCCGTTTTGATAATAAAGTTTCGTTATTTTGACCCTTTCTTGAATTTAATTTATCAATACTTGATATTATTCAATTATTCAAATAACTTCAAAATGGTTGAAGATAGGTATAAACTCTATTATACAAAAGTTACTAAAAACTTCCTGGAGAATCCAAAAATAGAAAAAAAATTGGGGGTTTCCATTTAAAAATGTCAAGTGTAATGCGATATCTTATTTTTGGAACACCCTGTATTATACAATCATACATGAAAAGACGTCCCCCTAAAAATCAAAATTGACGTGTCCAAGCGTTTTTCCCAAAATATACCAGGAAAGTCATAAATAAGGGTGGGACCTTTTCGTTGGGCCACCCTGTATATTCCAGGGAGATTCACTCAGCGCTTTATGGTTCTGCCTCTGTCTCAATCCACTCTCAAACACACTGAATAACACAAATTTCAGATGCCACATTAAACTTCAAAAAAAATAACCTACACAAAATAAACCATCTCTTGGACATGGATGACATAAAATTATACGCAAGAGCAAAGGCACAGCTAAAGGAACTCCTTAAAATCACAGAAACCACCCTACGATGCAAACAATCAACAATGAAACCCTAGATAACATGGTCAAAGAAGAAACATACAAATACCTAGGCTTCCATCAAAGCACAAAACCACACTCATATCAAATCAGAGCTCAAGACGGAATTTAAAACCAGACTCACAAAACTACTAAAAACAAAACTGAACTCCTGAAATCTAAGGAAAGCTATTAACACCTTCGTTATACGTATTACGTACACGTATTCGTGGTCAAATACAGACATCGAAAACATTCACATTCTCATACGCTCTGAATTTACTAAACACAGGAAGTTACACCCCAACGCATGCAAGGAAAGAATCACCATCGAGAGAAAAGAAGGAGAGAGGGGAAGTATAAATATACAATCGCTAAATAAAAAACAAAACTAGGCAAATTCTTCCACAACGAACAAACTAATCTCCACAAGGCAATAGGGAAGGCAGACAAGAATTGTACACCGCTCGACCTGCTCAAATGAGCCACGCACCACACGCACACAGTCACATCGAATGACGACTAAAAAAGATGAACACCCGGTCTGAAAAAATACTCCACGGAAGACACAGAAGGGCAGCTGTTCCCCGAAACAAAAGGATTCCTGCTTGCTATCTAGGGCAATGTCATAGCAACCAGAAACTACCAAAAGCACATCATCAAGGACACAACCATTGACGACGACAGGTGCAAGAGATGTCACCAGCAGAGAGAAACGATCGATCACATAACGAGTGGATTGAGAATAATGGCCAGAACTGAATACATCGCGAGACACAACTCAGCAGCGAAGGTCGTTCATCAAGCATTTGCCACAACATTCAAACTAACGGAGAACACAGACCCTTACTACCATTATACACCAACATCCATACTTGAGAACGAAGACTAAAAGCTCTACTGGGACATTGACATCCACACAGCTAAAACAATCGCCACAAGCAGACTCGATATCACCTTTCAATCCAAAAAAGAAAAGATCAGTTATCTAATTGACATAGCTGTCCCCAACTATATATAACCCCATCAGTATAAAATACAACCACAGGAATACTGTGAGACAACAAGGTGGAGAAATAATAATAATAATAATAATAAGGCTACTTGTTTTCTGTATTACAGGTTTACCAGTGTGTAGATTGATTTTAACATAGAGCTAAAGGAGATATATAAATTTGTTTTGAAACATTTTTTGATTAAACGACGCATTTTCAAAATATTGAGGGGGTCCAGGACATTTTGAACACGCTGTATAACGGGACTGAGAGTTACGTAAAAATTACTTACTTGCCGCACCAGTATATGGTGCATAAGCATCAAATCCATTGGCATATTGGCCAGTATATGGTGCAGCAGCTGCAGCTGCGACGGCTGCTGCATTTTGGTATTCATAAAATTGTGAGGTCGCCGCAGCCGCGACAGCAGCTGCGTGGGATAGCTGCGTAGCTTGCAGAGGAACTAAACTTCCTGGGGCTGTAGCTGCCAAATATGGTGATTGGTACATATAGCTGGGCGGCATTCTGAAAAGAAAACTTTCGATTAGTTATTAGGCTTCGTGAAATTGCACCACAGCAAGCAACACTAGATATCATGAACACGACTCCCTTTGGTACAGGATATTCGATAGGCATGAAGATGACATATATTTCATATCGAATATTCTTACCAACCATTCCTTATACAACACTAAACGTTTTTCATCTTACCGATTCAACTGAATCAAGCTAATATTAGCAAAATGTTAAGGTAACAATGGTTGTGTATGTTAAACAATGGTAGAGACAAATATTTTTCTATATATGGACATATCGTGAATACAAAGCTTACAAGACTTTACTAATAAACAAAAGTTAATGCATGTTAGAACTCCTAGATGGCGCGTTTTAAATGGCGTTCAGGCTACAAGTTGTGCCAATGTTGATAAGAAATATTTTTTGAGATACCCATCACTTAAAATTTGAGCCAAATTGAAAGCTCTATAACTTTTTTCGTTATGAATCGATTTGAATATTCTGTTCAGAAAAAGGTAGGTAAATTAGTCTTTTTTATTCTTATTTGTAATTTCCTTTGGTAGATAAAAGCTTTTGACTAAAACACTAAAAATTAAACAGTATTTGATATTCGACGTGAAGTTTTTTTTGCATTTTTGTGTAGATAATGATCAAAGCAACTATGGAATTTTATTTTTTGAAAATGTCACTCAAAAGTTACTGTTTGGTACACAAAATATCAGTAAGTAAGTACAGAAACTATATCGGCAATTGTCGCTTTAATTGAGGATGGAAGCCAACGCTATGTTTTCGATAGACTTAGGATTCGAAACGATCATTTCATGGTGACCTTAAGAAATTGCCGTTTACCTGCAGTACAAATTAGGAACCAGGAGACCTGCTATGAGACCGGAACTAACCAGGGAACGTCGGTTAACCCCGGCTGCAATACGCCAGAGATAATGGAAATTGGATGGAAAATGACTAGAGATGAGTATTGTTTACCGACGAATCAAGATTTTGTTTAAGATATCCAGACGGTAGGGAAAAGGTATGGCGAAGAACAGGAGAACGATAGGCTGAATGCATCTTTAGCCGTAGGGTTAGTTTTCAAGGAGGTTCAGTAATGGTGGGGGCAGGAGTTTCATTAGATGCAGTACCGACTTGTATATTGTTACCAGGGGATCAGTAACTGCTGAAAGAAATATTCAAGAAATATTAGCTGATTATGTAGTTCCATACGAAGGATTAGTCGGTGATAACTTTATCTTGATACACGATAATGCACGGATGGTAAGAGAATACCTAACTGACGTTAATATCCCACAAATAGACTGGCCCCCGCGCAGCCCGGATTTAAATCCTATTGATCAAGTGTGGAACATGCTCGGACGAAGGATTCGAAACCTGGTGCCTGCTCCTACAACCCTGAATGCACTACGTTTTTAGAACAATGGGCAATTAGTCCTCAAGCCCCTATTCAATACAAGGCATGCCAAGAAGAATTAATGCTCTAGTTCAAAAAAAGTTCTTAAAATTTGTAGTGTTTTACTCAAAAACGTTTACCTCCCGAAGGAAAAGGGCTATTGGGATAAACAAAAAATATACAAAATGCTTAGAATAAATATGGTTTCTTCAAACAACTAAGAGCTAAAGCTCATTTTATTATCAAACAAAGCAAACGAGAATCTTGGGCTCAATATGTCTCAACTATCACACCAAACACTCCTTCGTCTCAGATATGGAACAAAATAAGAAGAATATCGGGAAAAAACACTTACTCTCCCTTAATCTGTCTCCGAGATAATGATGAAATATCAACAGAAGACCAAGATATAGCTAACATCCTAGGAAAAACATTCGAAACATATTCAAGTGATCAAATTTATAATCCCCAGTTTCTGCAACTAAAAACACAAAATGAGAAAAACCATCCTATCCTTATTACTGAAGACAACAACCCTATTAATTCACCTATATCACTATGGGAACTTGAAGAGTCAATCGCAAATCTAAAAAATTCTAAACCTGGACCCGATGATGATATTCCAGCAATATTTCTCAAAAACCTTCACAAAGAAGCCACAGTATTTCTTCTAAACCTGTTTAATTATATCTACCAACAACACAAGTTCCCATCGTTATGGACAAGAGCAATTATAATACCTATACTAAAAGCAAATAAACCAAAATCTGAACCATCATCATACAGGCCAATCTCTCTTACTTGTGCTTTGTGTAAACTCATTAAATTCTCAATAAACAGATCCACTGAAGATAATCTAATCGATTTAGAGACAGAAGTCTTAGAAGCATTTGCAAACAACCAAAAATGTCTGTCAGTGTTCTTTGACATTAAGAGAGCATACGACTGTGCATGGAGATATAATATCCTAAAACAGCTTCAAAACTGGGGCATACAGGGCAACATTCTAACATTTATTAGAAACTTTTTGAAAAGCCGTAAGTTTCAGGTCAGGGTAAATGGATGTCGCTCAAAAGAAGCAGTCCAACTTAATGGCACTCCACAAGGTTCCGTATTAAGTGTAACACTATTTTTAACAGCAATTAATAACATCTCAAGTCAAATTCTCCAACCAGTAAAATTCCGATTGTTCGCTGCCGACTTGGTTCTAACTGTGAAAGGAAAAGATTTGCAATCGATGTGCTTATTTATGCAAGAAACTATAAATAGACTAGAAGATTGGTCTCAAAATTCAGGGTTCCAATTCTCTACTGAAAAAACTAAATGTGTACTTTTCTCCAAAACAACAGAACAAGTTCTACCTAGGATTACATTACATAACGGAATCTTAGAATACGTAAAAGAGATAAAATTTCTTGGCCTCATTTCCGACAACAAATTATCATGGATTCCTTACATCAAACATCTTATTATTTCATGTCAACAAAACCTAAACATGATGAAAATCCTAGCTCACAAATCTTGGGGTGCCAACACAATTTGCGTCATCAGAATTTATAGGGCTACCCTTAGATCAAAAATTGATTATGGCTGCATAACGTACAACTCAGCAAGAAAATCTTCATTAGCACTGATAGACAAAATACATAATTCAGCCATACGTATCGCCCTAGGCGCATTTTGCACAAGCCCCGTAGAAAGTCTACTTTGCGAAGCCAGCGAACCCCCACTAAGTTACAGACGCATGTTTTTGTCTCTAGCATACGCAACAAGAAAAATCTATCAGTCTATTCAACATCCGACATACAAAAATATTTTTTCAAATAGATATGGAGAAATATATCAAAACAAGCCTAGAACAAGACCTGCCTTCTACGAAAGACTCAACAGATATTGCAACACATTAAATTTACAGTTTCCAAATTTTCCTCGCATAGATATAGCCACATGTCCACCATGGACTATAAGAAAACCTTCACTAAATACTTAAACTCTTATTCGTTTCGACAAACAAAATACACACCCGGATATAATAAACACAGAACTCAATCGAATTTTACTCAAACTTCCACCTAACACGACTAGAATTTACACAGATGCATCAAAAACAAATAATGGCACTGGTGCAGCCGTAATAACTAATACCTCAAGGCATAGGGTAGACTGGGGTTAACTGGTCCACTTCGAGATTAATTTTACATTCTGACCTTCTTTCGAACAATAAGGGTGTAGCAATTTGTCCACGCATGACTTGCTCAAAGGGTAATTGAAAAAAAATATATTTCAAATGAAACAACAAATTATAGATTTATCAGATCAACTTTTACGAGAGCCTGCAAAATTGTTCAGTTAACCTGACAGACAGGTTAAGTGAACCATTAGACGGGGGTAACTGAACATAACCATAAAATTAATAAAATAGTAAAGATTTCATTGAAAATGATATGTATATTTGTAACATAACACATATAATATAAACTTATAAGATTTAATAGATTGTAAAACTAAATTCGCTGAAATATATATTAAACGACATCATATTAGCAAACCGGGCACTGCTATTTTTTATTGGCATGGGCAGCTTATAAATAATATCTTCGGAAGGAACAAAACCGTTTTCATGATTTGAAAAATATTTTGTATGATTGTGTCGCTTTAAAAAAGTAACGTCATAACCGTTAAAATAAATGTCGTCGATTTTAACTACGTAATGTCTGAAGTTTGAATTAGTTTTCCCATAAACTTTTACAATTACATAGTCACCCTTTGATACTTCCCTAGGCCTACTTTCGTATTCATCGAAATCTTCAGGAGAATCAGAGCTTTCGTGGTAACTGATATTACCGTCACTAGAAGATGAACTATCGTCCAAAACACGCCTTTTCACAGTCCTTAACTCTCACTAACTTTAACTTTTTTCTTGATTTTCGCTTCCCGGAGTCTTGCTTCTTCTTCTAGGTTAGCTTTAATAGGAGTGTCTGTCAGTACCAAGGACTTTCCTTTTTTACGTCGATTTGTGGATTTGCGCGGTTGAGCTTTAGGATGAGGACGAATTTGCTCCGGCGTTATTATATTGATTTGTGTAGGTTGGGAGAGTTGTTGAGATAGATTTTCTCCAGGATTCTGTTGCTCTGACTGTAATTTCTGAGTAAACACTTGAGGTATGGGTATTTGTAATGTTACCGGCTGAACTTCTTCTGACGATGGTCCAGGCTGTGGCCCTTGCTCCGGAGTTGGCCTGTCAGTGACATAAGAGGACAAAAAAACATCATCGGGGAATATTTGATCATTAAATGGCTCAATGCCTGTTGCTCGAAATCCACTGCATATATTTTTTGGTGTGAAAGCTTGAAGGAAAGCTTCTCCAACCAGGCTGCCCATGTCATAAATAGTGATGGCTTTGCACACAAGCTGCACCATAAAACTTCTTAAACGGACCAAATACTCCGACGTCTAGCGGTTGCAGCTTATGACTGCAGTGGGGTGGTAATGTCAGAACATGAATACCATTTTCTTTGGCATAATTAAGGGCACAAATACTTAAGTGGCTTTCATGGTTATCAACAATAAGTAGCTTCGGTTCTTCTTTCATTGGCCTTTCATGTTGGACAAAATGTTGTAAGACAGGCAAAAATAGCTCACTTTTCATCCTCCCAGAAGGCGTAGCAGCACCTTTAGTATCAAGAGGAGTTCCATAAAGCATATTGTCCTTAAAATGCACGCGTGGGAAAATCATAAACGGTGGTACAAATTTTCCTGTGGCACCAATAATTGCCACTATAGTTACGAGGGTTCCTCTTTCACCAGAAATCATCTGCCCAACATTTCTTTGACCTGTTGTTGCTAGAACTTTAGGAGGCTTATGCACCGTGGTAACGCCAGTTTCATCTAGGTTGTAAATATCTTTGGCCTGCAAATTATATTTAATTTTAAGGTCGCGAAGATTTTTAAAAAATGCCTCCACATTTGTTTTGTTGAAGCTGGTTGCTCTGCTCAAACTTGTCTGCTCTGGGGTCCTTAGTGAAAATTTATGCCTCTGCATAAAATTAAACATCCATTCCTTGCCTGCCATGCCATCCCGAGACCAATTCTCTTTTATGGTCTTGTTGTTGGCCTCAGCAAATTCGTAAGCCAGTGCTCTAGCTTGTTTTGCGGAAAGACCATAACGAATGTTTGACGCACGTTGTAGATATTGCTTGAGAAGCAGTTCTTCATCTTGTGTAAAAGACATAAGATGTTCATTATTTGGACGGAAATTAATTGACTCCAAGTCGTGTTCACGGCATTTGTCAACGTACCGTTTCCCGGTGTAGAAAAATGTACTTATGTGCAAAAATAAAACATATTTGACCCCTTTTACAGTTTAAAAAAAGGCTTAACATTTTATTTTGGTTTATAGAGGATTATTTCGGTTCTGAGCGCAACTTATATAAAGGAAAAAATTGCTGTATAAAAAAAGACAATATTAATTTGAAGTGGTTTTTCCATTTTAAAGAAGCAAAATGTTTATAAATATAAAAAAGAAATATATTTGATTGAAGGCGGCTATTTTATCCGTTTAGGACCTTCCTGTACCTACTCATTATTCATTAAGCGTTTTTATTTTTTTTTTAAATACTTAGAACCAGTTTATAGGAATTTTAACAGAACTTTTGCAAAACTTTATGGACGCACACTATTGTTAATATATTATATGGGCTGTTAAGCAGAAAAGCCAGAAACAGAGACGTGGCAGGTTAACTGGACACCTGTTCATGTAACCCCTTATGGCAGGTGTCCACTTATACCCACTACGTATGAAAAATTTTAAACAATAAAATTCTTAACATAACATTGCTGTAGAGGATTCTATATAAACGTAATGTATGCTAAAATACTTACAGAAAACACTATAATTACAACTTTTGTTTAAATGTTGTCTTTACACTACTATTTACAACAATTCAGGGAGCACAAAATTTACTCTGACGCCATTAAAAACGTTTTGATTCGTTTACGACATTCAAGAGCACAGGCTAGGTGATGCTCTTTATAACGAAAGTTAGTCGCAACCTGTTTTAAAAGATGGCAGTTAGATCGCAGTGTTCAGTTAACCCACCTGTTCACCTAACCCCGTTCTACCCTACTTTTAAACTTGACCCCTTTGCATCAACCTATACAGGCGAACTATTTGCAATATCCGAAGCCCTACTAAGTATCCAAAACAATGATAATCCAAACAGTGTAATTTTAACAGACTCTCTTAGCTCTCTACATTCACTAAACAAAATCTATCCAAAAAATCCACTAGAACCAAAAATTAAAAATCTTCTCTTGGAGCTAGAAAACACTGGAAAGTCTGTGTCATTTATATGGGTACCTTCACACACAGGAATCAAAGGAAATGAATTGGCAGATGCAGCGGCAAGGGATGCAGTAGCCAACGGCGCATTCACCACCCTGTCAGGAACCACAAATGACTTCAATGCTTTGCCAAGAAGTTAATATGCGAAATGTGGCAGTCGCAGTGGCTCCTGCCAAGACTAGAAACTTGTGTCGGTCATTTGAAATTGCACTAACCCGCCTCCGAATCGGTAACACTAGACTAACACATAGTCATTTACTCTAACAGAACATCCCTCCAATATGTGAAAAATGTAATGAAGAAGTGAGCGTAAAACATTTGCTAGTGTCATTTATTTATTTATTTATTTATTTATTTTTATTTATTTTTCACAAATAAGATGCCAACAGGCCAAGGGCCCAAAATTGGCACCTACGATTTACAGGTTGGTGTACAGAAAAAAAGCTCAAACTACTTAAGGATCAGGATTATACATCAATATAAACTACTTAGTCGAATTTTTCTTTTGAATGATTCCAATGATACATTAAATATATCAGTTTGCAAATAAATTAGTGTTTCGAAAGTTTCGAGGGGGTATGTTTAAGTATACTGAAGATAGCAAGTTAGGACAGTCAATGAAGTCATTAACAATTTTAAATAAAAAAATAGCATCAGAATAATTCCTTCTTGTTTTTAGGGAAAACATAGCGTAAGTATTTCTTAGTTCGATAATATTTGCATTCAAATTATACGTTCCATGTGCTTTGTAATCTAAAAATCATTTTTTATTTTGTATTTTTTCCAATCTGTTTCTGTAAACCTCGTACTGAGGCGACCAAATAATACATGCGAAATTTAATCTACTATATATGTAAGCAAAGTATAGAGTCTTTAAAGAATGTATAGAAGATAAGTGTCTACAAGTTCGTATAATATAACCCAGCATTTTGTTGCTTTTTGCTGCAACAAAATCGATATGATGGTTAAATGCCATTTTTTTCTCATATATCACACCTAAGTCCTTAATCCTCTCCACTAGTTTTAATATCGTTCCATTGAAATTGTAGTCGTAGGAGAAAACATGAAAATTTCTTGTGAATGTTATAAAACAACATTTTTCAAGGTTTAGAAATAATTTATTATGTGTGCAATAGTTAAAAAAGGCATTTAGGTCATTTTGAACTAAGAGACAATCACTTATATTTTTAATATTACAAAAAATCTTCATATCGTCAGCATACAATAAAAAGTTACAAGTTTTAAAGCATTCTTTGACATCATTTAGATATACTAGGAACAGTAAAGGGCCCAGGTGTGATCCTTGTGGTACCCCGGAAGTAGACACGTAAGCGGGTGAGTTATATCCATTTACAGCTACAATTTGAGACCTATTGAATATGTAGGACGCCAGCCACTTTAGCAGATCTCCATGTATACCAATCCCAGCTAATTTAAGTAATAATATGTTATGATCTATCTTATCGAAAGCTTTACTGAAATCTGTATAGATAGAATCTACCTGAATCTGACAATCGATTGAGGAAAGTATATATTCAGAGTAGCAGGTTAGATTGGATTCAATGGACCGCTTAGGAAAAAAACCATGTTGTTCAGGGATAATTTCTTTTTTTACATAGTTTAATAAAGTACGATGTATTGCATTTTCCAATAATTTGCTAAAAATATTTAGTTTACAAATAGGACGATAGTTAGATACATTGTTTTTTTCTGCATTTTTATGAATTGGAATAACATGCGCTAGTTTGCACTTATTGGGAAATTGACATTCTACTAAAGATTTATTAAAGATAATGAAGAGAGGTACGTTTAAAGAATGAGCACATCTCTTCACAAAAAACGATGGAATCCCGTCGGGTCCACTGCCTTTGTTTTCGTCCAAATTTTTCAAAAGTTCCAGAACTTCATGTGATGACACCCGTATATTAGATATCAACGCTGGTCTTGTACTCGTCGTGTGTGAGAAAAAATTTTGATTGTAGGGTTGAAACACCCCTTGAAAAAATTGAGCAAATAAATTACAAATTTCAGGGCCTTCTGCCCTATTATCATTATAATACATTAAATTAGGAATATTATTACATCGTTTTTTGAGAGATTCGAGCTCCCAGAATTTTTTAGAATTATTAGGGATGTCAGCCTCGATCGATGTTACATATGTTAAATAATCATTCCGAATCATTTCTTTACTTTGTCGCCTCAAACTACAGAATAGATTATAATCAAGCTTAGTTTTTGACCTTTTCCACTTTTTGTGTGCCCTATTTTTATTTTGGATGACCTTGATCGTTCCTTGTTTAAAATATAGAGGAAAGTGAGTATTAATTCTCTTTTTTGGGGATATGTCCATTGATAGCTTTGTAGAGTTCATTATAAAATAAATCAACGGAATGATCAGTACTGGTATTGATTAACATATTTTCCCAATTGATGCTATTAAAGTGTTCATTAAGAGTTTCATAATTTGCTTGTTTAAAATTAGTTACGTAAGTTTTACTATTACCTTTAAAAATAGGCGGTGAGGAACTGTTATATATAAATTCTGTTGATTTATGATGTAGGTCTTCGTTCACAAGAGGAAGATCACATCTAATTAAGTTTTTAATAAAAAGGTCGTTACAAAATATAAGGTCTAGTACCCGATCATGGGCGTTTTTTATGCCATTAAATTGGAAAAGGCCAAAAAAGTCTAATAAATCCTTTAAAATAGTAAACTTGGGGTCGAGACTTTCGGGAAGGTAATAAATGCAATTATTTTTTTCGGTCCACTTTACGCGAGAAAGTCATGTCCTAAATACGCGAGGGAATGGACAAATCACAATATGGTAGAGAAATCCCTCAAAGACATTCTAAGCCATAATATAACGCATTAATTAACTTTCTAAAAGACTGTAATCTGTATTGTAAAATCTAAGAGCTGTTAACTTTATTGTACATGGTGCTAATAACCCCAGTAGTTGATGCATCGAATTTTTTTTTTAAATAAAAAAAAATATGGTTTGACGACAAAAGACATTTCATCATTTTTGCACTACCTAATAACTCCACAGCTTGATTCAAAGTTAGGCCTAAAAACACACTTTTGCTTCCCAAGGTATAATATGATGCGAAATTATCTTTCATTACTCCATGATAAATAAATATAAAAAAGACTAATTTACCTACATTTTGCTAAATAGAATATTCAAATCAGTTCATAACAATGATGGTTGATTTTTTTAAGCCTATGTAGCGAATTATTTGATGAAGTAGGTTAAAACGTTTAGATTTTTGGAAAATATATAGCAGTCCGAGAACTGATGGGATTAGAAGTAATTATTTGCTAATAACTCAACTAATAATTGTCCTTTATAAATTTTACAAATTTATTAATAATAAGGTAATGTTTTCAACTACAACTACACAAATTATACTACATAGATTAGTTTACAGCTACACAATTTTAGACATTTGCACATTTAAAAAATGACATACATTACATAGTCTTACGAATACGTCTTAATAAAGGCATTAAATTGTAGCTAGTTGATAGCATGATCGTATAATTAATAATGTAAAACCGTGCCTTCCTTTCCTAATACTGTCGAATAAAGTTTCCCTCAATTAAGCTTTTTCATGTAAAATTTACTTTCAATAAATTTACATCCTATTATCAAAACATGATTTTTAAGGATTAGTCGGCGGTTATTCGAACAAATCCATATTTAACACTCTGACGACTGAAATGTTGGTAAAGTTGGGGAGAAAAATAAACATAACAGGCTGTCATAAGGGTTAAACCTATGGCACCCTTGGTTGCAAAGCTGCCTCGTTATGAAAGCTAGTAATAATTCATTCATTTGTTGTGTCGAAATGAACTGAATTATTTATTTACTAGATTTTCATTGGGCTTCTTTTGAAGGTGATTGCAACATTTTCTGTCGAAATATGGGTTTTTTATTTTTTTATGGAAACTAAGGGAAGTATTATTACATGCACTATTTACTGAGTCACTGGTTTTTAAACACTGTAGTTAATAAATTATAACTAAACAATTTTATGGTACACAAATTGTGTACAAATGATTTCGAAGGAAGTTCAAGGTAAAAACGATATTTATTTAGAATCAAAAATGAACTTTTTTTACTGTGAGTTAATACTTAATTTGTCTTTAGTGTGTGGCAGTTGAACCGCTAACTATACCTTATTTGATAGAAGCCATACATTTGTTTCAGTCAGAGAATTTGTGAAGCAAATTGTGTATACGAAGTTATTAACTTCTTCTTAACCTCAAGCCAATTATTGGAGCCTTGTATTTTTTATGAACTTACATTTAAGACAATTTTCATTATTACATCTTTCGTAAAAGAGAAGCATTGTAATCGTGAAACAAATTACTCTCCCAAATTTTTGAGATCTTTACGTTTCATGGTCCCTATATGCCGAAAAACATGTTTTTTTTTTCTATTCCATCGGTCTGTCTGGCTTCGCGGCACACAGAAGTCATTTTTGAAATTCTAGATGGAAAAAAATCACGAAAATATTTATCGAAAAATATATCCCTAATAGCCTTATTTCAAAGAAAACATTGCATAAAATCGTTTTTTTGCGTAATTAACTTTATACCTTATCAACTATGGCCATGACTTTAAACAAAAGTGCATAAAATATTTAATATGTCAGTTCAGTGACCTTTTATTAGCGAATTTGCTTTGTTCATTGTGATAATCCTATAAAGAATTTTTAAATTGTGATTGTGCAGTACGAAATCAGAGGGTAAGTAGTTATTTTATTTAAAACAATATTATTAAAGAACGCACGTACATAGTAAAATAAACGATATAACGAAGTCGCTGTAAATCTTTTGTGTTTTTCGCAAAAAAAATATTTTAAAATACTGCAGAACATGGTGTTTATGCATGTTTGTTCCAACAATATTTTTTATCGTTAATTTGGTCTATTACCTTTCGACTCATGCTAGATTTTGTTGCCAAGAACTGCCAAGATTTGAAATATTTTTTTTTTCAGAGACTATGTCAATACGAAAATATGACATGTTTACCATTTGGTGCGAGCAAAAATCGCTGGACGACAAAAACGCTTCCGTATTGAATTTTGTTTTGATAGATAGATACAATTTAATAAAGAAATTGGTGAATTCCTTTAATAGTTCTGTCGCTAAAATATGGAAAAACAGTAATCGCACTCGGACAGTATTTGAACATAGACATCTAGACTGGCTGAATGAATCTATAGAGTTTTTCATAGAAGATCTACAAGAACCAGGTCCAAGTAAAGGTAGACCCTCTAAATCTTTCACAAACCTTGGTGATAAACGAAAAAAACAGAGAATAATGCCATTGTTGGAAAGTTATTCTACTGAGGAACTATCATTTGCAACTCAAAAAAGTCTTGAGTTGTCAGGCCGTAAAAATGCATCTAAAATAGTCCAGGAAGTGTCAGAACATTCACCAGAGAGAGCTACTAAAATTAAAAAAGCAATTAATAATAAAAAACATAAGCCTATTATTAAGTATTCCCCAGAAGAAGCTCTTGCCCTTTACGTTGATGGGCGATTCACAAAAAAATCCTAGACTTTAATGCAGCAAGGAGCGAAGTACCGACATGCCAACATTTACCCTAATTACAACATTCTTCTGAGTTCTAAGAAAAAATGTTTTCCAACTGAAGATTCTATTTTAATCACAGCAATATCCGCCGAAATAAATTTGCAAGAACTGGTCAATCATACTGCTAAAAGAATTGTTGAGCCGCAAAAAACTGTTATTTCTACTTTTCCGTTAAATCTGTCAAATAAATTCAATCTTCTGTATAAATGGGGATGTGATGGCAGTGCTGGACACTCGACCTACAAGCAGCAATTAAGTGACGAAAATGTTTTTTCAAGAAGTGATTCAATCAGTTTATTTTCCGTATGTCTCGTTCCACTGCAAAAGATTGCAGAGAATAATAGTATATTCTACCAGATTCTGCAGACCAATAAAATTAATTTTTGCGAAAGAAACACCACAACTATCAAAAAAAGAAATAGAAAATATTGAAACCCAGATAAAAAATATTAAACCCACTGAATGTTTTGTCGAAGAAGGTCTAATAATTATTAATCATTCATTTAAACTAACTATGATAGATGGAAAAATGTTTGGAGTGATTTCTAATTCTTCAACGCAGACTTGTGGCATCTGTCGTGCTACACCTAAAGTAATGAATAATCTAGACTATATAATGGCGCTTCCATCGGACGAAACATTGTACGATTATGGTATCTCGACTCTTCATGCCTGGATAAGGTGCTTGGAGTGTTGTCTTCACATTTCCTACAGGTTGATGTTAAAAAAATGGCAGATACGGGATGAGAACGAGAAAAAAATGGTAAAAGAGAGAAAAGAAGAAATAATTAAAAAGCTAAGAGAAAAGTTGTGTTTGTTGGTTGATATTCCAAAGCAAGGCTATGGAACAACCAATGATGGGAATACAGCCCGAATATTTTTCCGTAAATATCAAATTACAGCATCAATAACAGGTAATTCTTTTTTCAATTTCATATTTATAAAATTTTCATGATTTCTATTCTTTACTTTATAAACCGTTAATGAATTTTACAGGGATGGATGAAGATTTTCTCAAGCGTCTATATGTAATCCTGACAACAATGTGTTCTGGGTATGAAGTGAATTCTGAGGAATTTACTGAGTATTGCAAAGGCACAGCAATAATGTTCGTCAACCTTTATCCATGGTACAACATGCCTTCGAGTCTCCACCGAATACTGATTCATGGCCCTGCAATTGTGAAATCTGCACCTATAGGAATGTTTTCGGAAGAGGCCCTAGAATCCCGCAATAAGGATTTTCGAAGATATCGCGAGCATCATTCGAGAAAGTTTTCAAGAGAGAAAACAATGAAAAATGTGTTTTGTGGGCTTTTGGTATCCTCTGATCCTTATATTTCTTTATTATCGAAATGTGTGGGTGCTCGTTCCAATAAAGAACCTTTAGTTAAAGATGTGCTGAGATTGCTCAAAGAGCCTCAGTTATCAAAAAATTCTTTAGATAATGATGATGTAGAAGGAAGAGATGTTGATGATGATGAGGATGATGTGGATGATGACGATGAATAACTGGGAGCTTGAGTTTGAGCTTGTGGTTATAGTTTGCATCAAATATTAATAATTAAGACATATAATTAACACGTTTATATTTTTAATAACTTCATTTTGTACCTAATATTCAATTTTTCATAAATTATATCCACTTGCTTTTAAAATTTGCCAAGCTTTTATGGATTTATAGGTTCTATGTCCACTTTGTATTTTAGAGCAAGAAAAGTTACACAGAGTTAAAATAATATAATTTGTGGTAAAGACTAAATTATGTTACATGTTTTATTTCTTGTTTTATGTAATAGTTGCTCCAATAAAATTAAAACGAATAGCATAATAAAAATAAAATTCTTTTTTTGTGGTTAGGAATTTTAAAACAGAATGGGGTATTTTGATTATAATGGTGATTGATTTTTTTGATAATGGTTTAACACCCTGTATCATGTAAATTATACAAGTCAGAACCTACATTTACCTAAAGTTTTAGTCTTATAATCCATCAAAGATTCACCACTTGAGGTTTATAATGTTTATATAGATATTTAACAAACCCATTTTGCCCCCCTCCCCTCCTCCACCTGGATACGTCATTGGCGGGAAGAAAAAAAGTAGGGATAGGCTACATTCATCATTTTCAATGCGAGTAGTGAGGTGTATAATTATTACACAGAGATATTCTCATATATGATTTATTTCCACCTAGATTTTTAAAAATGACCTGTGTGCGGCATAGCTGAAAAACTACTTAACCGATTGACTTCAAACTTTTGTCAACAATTAAGGGTCATAAATGTTATCGATTATTCATTCATAATTCACATAAAAAAAATCTTCGGAAGATAATCGGCAATAAGTCAGAAACGTTGACTTGTAAAACCGTGGTATTATAAATCGATGAATTCCTCTTTTAATTCTCTATTTAAATTTGGAGATAATATACCAGAATCATAGCATCTGAGACCCATACTATTATATAGTGTTGGGCGCGCCTTTAGAAGATCTATTAAATAAATATACAGGGTGTTTTGCTTAAAAAAACTTGATACCTGATCAGAGTAATACAAACACCCTATATACACGAATATAGTGAAACTCTATATAGTGAAAAATTCTTTATAGTGTAATTGTTTCAAGACCTAGAATATTTAAATGAAATTTCATGTAAAAAGCCCTGCATATAGTGAATCTGTAAAACAGTAACACCCTATAAAACAAAATTTTTACCAGAATTTTATGTATAAACTTTTTTGCATTTATTCTCGAAATTCCATTTTTATGACGCATTCTTCTGAAAAGGTTCTTAACACGTTTATAACGCCTAATGGTTGGAAATAAATCAGCTCGATTTCTGTGAGAAACCCAGGGAATAACCCATTCTATAGTCGAGACCTAGTAATTCGCAAATTCAGGTTCAGTTTGTTTTTGTTTAAGAACTCTGGCAGACAAAAAAATTTTTTTTTGTTGTAACACAAATCAGAATAGCATAATCTAATAGAATGGACCTATCCAAATACGCAAATGACAAATAGAAAGTTGTAGCACGTAGGGTTTTCTTGTTAGAGTTGTAGAACCATATCGAATGTTATGATACCTAATATCTAGAGAAAAAATTATTTCAGAAAATTCTTAACCCTGTTTATTGACTATGTTTACAATTTTCGCCTATTATTACATATCACACATCTAAGAGACAAGCAAACGAGAAAAATATAAACTTAAAACCATAATTAAACTTTATTTTTTCCGTTTTTGAGGTGTCCTATCTTCTCTCTTCAAAAACAGTAGTCACCTATCATGGCTGGATCCCTTCGTCCTTGGTACCGAATTTCCATTGTTCTGATATCTTGGTAAAACATTTCACCCTGCTCGTCACTAACAGCTCCCAAATTTTTAGAAAAAAAAAGATAGATGGGAACGGAGGAAGTGAATTTTTAATGACATTCTGGCACCAAGCGCTTTATAGGCATCTAAGAGTTCATTAACTAATTGTTCATTATTTTCATCCATATTCTTACCTAAAAATCCTTTTACTACATTAACAAATGAGTTCCTGCCTGGTAAGCTTTTCCGTGTGTGTGGCCCAATAAAAATGCCTTCTTTTAATTTGGCATCACTTAACTATGGAAAGACTTGTCTTAGGTATTTAAATCCATCACCATCTTTATTCAAAGCCTTCACAAAGTTTTTCATCAGCCCAAGTTTAATGTAAAGAGGAGGCAAAAGGGCATTTTTGGGATCAACAAGAGGTATATATTTAACATTTTGAGATCCCGGTTGAAATTCGCTTTTTTCTGGCCAAATTTTTGTTACATAATACTGATTTATTGCACGATTGTCCCATAAACAAAGAAAACAGCAATATTTTGTAAATCCCCCTAAAGTCCCACAAAAATCACCATAACTTTTAAGTCCCCACATATCTGCCATTTACACCTATTGTAGTTTCTTTTATCCAACATCGTGCGCATATTTTCATAATTTTCTTTCATTGCAACTGAATGGGCATCTGGTATAGAGGATTTTAAATTTCCATTATGCAATAACACAGCTTTTTAGCTATATGTAGATGAGTCTATGAATAAGCGCCACTCACGGGGAGAATGTTCAATATCTAGTTCCTGCATTAAACTGTCTATATCAGTACACGCGCACAACGAGTTTTCCATACCGTAGAATTCAGAAAACTTAGCATTTCTTTTTCTGAAATTCGTAATTTTTGTTTATTTGGCCAATAGGTTCCAGTCCTTAAGACGGGAACCCAGAAGTTCTGACTATTGCTTGGATAACCCCAAATCACGTAATAAATCATTTAATTGAACAATCAAATATGGCTCGCCGGAACTGGGACCTGTGGTAAAAGTGGGATCTGTGCACTGTTCTTCTGAGCTGCCTGATGATGCGTTATTTCCATTATCTCCCAAATCAATAGCTTGCCAATTTAAAGGCGCAATCGGCACTGGCAAATTTGCATTATGAGTAACAGGTCATCTGGCAGATTGCAAATTTGGATATTCTATATTGTGCTTTCCCTTTTTGGAGTAACCTTCAGTCTTTGTCAGGCAAAAATAACAATCGTCAGAATTTTTCTCTTTCCCTTCATCCACTGCACCAATGATAGACTACAACTAACACAGCACACATGGGGAGCCCACCGCTTATCTTGATCCCCAATTAACACACCAAAATATTTAAAGTAGGCTTTTTCTACATTTTCAGAAAATGGCCTGGCTTGTGATTTCACCAGAAATTTTCCACAAATATAATAAAATTTGTCAGGAGAAATTTTGCAACTTCGGCGCGTTTGACTCGACATTCTCGTCTTCACATACACTTTGTTATCGATACACAGAGAACCACTCAATTCGAAACTCAACAGAAGAGTGATGTTTAACGTTTATTTTAAGTCTAATGTTATAAACAACCCAGTCTAGGAAAAACCCGTTGTAAAATAGACCCATTTTAGCTGCCTCGCAATAAAATTGTTTACCTGCCACTGTTTTACTAAGGGTTTATCACAATTATTGCAGCTTTACCTGAAATTTTAAAATATACTAGGCTTGATGTCCACTACTTCCAGTTAACATAACAAGAATTCTGTCTTTATAGTACACCCGGTGGCTATGTGGCTCTAGCGAGCCTAAAATGCCAACCCCATCCATCCCCTTATTACAGAATATCAGTAAGTTATAGTAAATAAATCATAATTATAAATTAAAAAATCAGTTTTCGGCTATTTCTTATTATATTTGCTTGTTCTGTTTGTTAAAGGATAATATACCATTCACTGAAACAGATTTGCTCACGATTAATCTATCGGACCTTCACTTTGGTAATATCCGGATTATAATGGAGTCCTAATTCAAATAGTGGTTTGAAGCTTTGTGGTTGATGGTACATATTCCAATATTTGCGATTAGCGCTGTTTAAATAAAACGCATATTTGAAAACCCGTTTAAAGCGTGAAACAAAATGAAACAGTTAAAAATACGTTTTACGGAAAACTGCAACTGTGTATAGCTTGAAGTGATTAACGAGTCCCTTTTAATGAATAAACCGCGAAAAGGCACGCAAATTGGATTAGAGACATTATCTGAAAAAAAAAACGGTAAATTTCCGTTACCCGGAACTTCCCTCGATATCTAAATCTTTTCTTTTATTAGGAATAGTAGAGTGTGACACAATTTAGTTCCGCACATAGTCATTTAGTAACACATATATCTACATATACAGGGTGTCCAAATCTCGATGTTTTTACGGGGTCTCTCGTCTATTTGAAAAAATAGAGACTTGCGGTTTTCGCAACACTGTGCTCGATTGTT
Source organism: Kuschelorhynchus macadamiae (assembly GCA_030620095.1). Lineage (NCBI taxonomy): Eukaryota > Metazoa > Arthropoda > Insecta > Coleoptera > Curculionidae > Kuschelorhynchus > Kuschelorhynchus macadamiae. Next base: position 196,130 of record JAUTXW010000778.1, on the reverse strand, counting down.
GTGAAACTAAAGATGCCGCAAACAAAAATTTTCCAGCTCGCTTCGTTTCTGTGATACAGGGTGATTTCGAAAATACTGCATTTTGGGACCCCCCTCGTAGTTCGCTTACCGTTTGAGATATCAAAAAGGTAAAAACTGCATATCACGCAGTTTTTTACGTAGACTCCAGTTGCGTATTTTTTTTTATCACCTACTATTTTTGAGTTATTTACCAATATTATGTTTTTTTTTTAATGGGACACCCTGAATATTGGTTAACAGTTCGATAGGGTTTTTTTTTTAGCTTTTCAAATATATAATTTGTGGTATTTTTCTGTATCCGTTGGCCTAAAATTTACATTTTTAAATATTTTTTTCTAAAATATCCCAGATAGCCATGAAAAACATTTGCTGTATCTATTCCACTACCTAGATCTACTTAGATAAATACCTAAGTAATATAAATATATTACCAAACATCAATAACAACTTTAAGAAAACATCAAAAACAAGTAACAAGTATATAACAATTCAATTCAACATTTCAACCATTTAAATTTCACAATTTCGACATAACTTTTCAACAATTTAACAATTTAAATTGAACAATTTTAATAATAACAACTCAACAATTTAACAATTCAACATTAACTGTTTAAAATATAGCTTTAAGAGCTTTAGCAAAACAAATACTTAATGGTTTAGTTTACTTCTTATTTATTATTTACAACTGCTGAAAATGATTTCCGTTTTTTCTAACACATAATTCAGTCAGTTTTGAAATTCGATTAAGAGCATTCAATAATATGATTGATGGCCCTTCTAAATCTCAAAATGCCGTTTCGGTAGCTTCGCGCAGTTCTTCCATTGTTCGGTGGTGGGTTTTATAGACCTTATCTTGTATATAAAGCCATACGAAAAAATCCAGCGCCGAAAGATCGGGAGACCGCGGTGAATACCTTATTGGTCCTTTAGTGGCTATCCACTTTTGAGGAAATTGATTTTCCAAAAACTGGCGTACTAAATTAGAATTATGTGCAGGTGCGCCATCTTGCTGAAAGAAGATATTATCTAAATGCGCCAGAAGAACGTTATCCAACAACTCCGGCATTACCTCCTGCAATATTTCTAGGTAACGAACCCCTGAGAGAACTCCTTCATATTTTCGATAAACGAGTTGTGTGCCCAAAATGTAGCATGCAACACTAAAGCCAAATCGATCTTGTTGCTCCCGTTCAAATACTAAATGTTTATTTTCCTGATGCCAGTATCTGGTACTTTGTCGATTAAAAATACCAGCAGTTAAGAAGTGTGCTTCATCAGACCATATAACCATCCTTGCAAAATTTACATTTTCTCTAACTTTTAATTGGAACCAATGCACTATGTTTACTTTGTACGGAGAAAATTGTATTTCTTTAATATTGTCTGAGCTCTAGACTTAATACCACAGACTCCAGCTTCAATAGCTCTACATGAAACTGAAGGGTTCGCCTCGGCATAGGCAACGACGTTGATTTCATCATTTTCGCGATTTTCTTTATTATATGATTTTGTTCGTGGCTGAATAAACATTCCATAATCATTCAAATTTTTTTCAGTCTTGAAAATATTGTGGCAAAAGGCTGTCGTCGCTCAGGATACCTAAAATTATTTTCACCTTTTAGATCTTAATTGTTCTCTTAATAATTATCAGAAAAGCTATAGTTAAGACAATGGCATCCGTGGAAAATTAATTTGAATACCCAGACCGCTTCGAATAAATATGCCTACCACGCTTTATAACAGATTTTACTAACTACTAGTTAACTAGATACCTACATACCTGTTATAATAAAGGGCGGCAGTCTCAACATTATTTTCATTTGACTGTATGTAACAAACTAACATATCATACTTCTCAAAATTTACAAAATTTCGCCTTTCAGCCATTTTTAGCAATAAAGAAAATATAAATGGAAAATAAATAAATGAGTAAATATATATTAAAAAATGTAAGATAATGAGGTAAAAACTCAACAATTAGGTATTACTTATCAAAACTTGACAGATAATAAACAATTCATATACAATTGTTTATTTATTTGTTTCTCTATGGCCACCTTGATTTTTGTTTAAATTTCCTTAAAACGTAAAAATTGGGGTTGTTTTTAAAAATAAATACCACAAATTATATATATTTGAAAAGCTAAAAAAACCCTATCCAACTGTCAACCAATATACAGGGTGTCTCATTTAAAAAAACATAATATTGGTAAATAACTCAAAAATGGTAGGTGATAAAAAAATTTGACCACGCCACTGGATTCTACACAAATACCGATCGTATAAATATTAATTAAATCAACACCTTTATCAAGGAGATAACATCCGAAGATTGCAGTCTTGCACTTGGTATTTAGGGAAGTGTTTAGAACACAACAGTTTGCCATTTAAAATACTTTATACCGACCAAAGCCGTTTTACAAATTTGGGAGTTTTTAATAGGAATAATAAAAGGTACTGGTCTCAAGAAAATCTGCATTTGATGGAAGAGAAATTTTCAAGAACGTTTTGGTTTTAATTGTTGTATTGGAATTCTCGGTGAGGACCTATAATTTTTGATGGTCACCTAATAGGGGAGAGATGTTTACATTTTCTAACCCATCAAATTCGGGAGTTTCTCGAAGAAATACCAGGGATTAATGGAAACCGTATATTTTACCAACAAGATGGCGCCCTACCTCATAATGCAAGGGCAGTAACAAATTACTTAAATACCACATTTGGCGTAAATTAGATAGGAAATAGTGGACCTCTTTTGTGGCCCCCAAGGTAAAACTGAATTTACATCTAACTACTTTGCATCCTTGTTTATTATAATTATTTAAATATTTCAGATCGCCAGACCTCACCCCCTTAGATTTTTTTGGGGGGGCACCGTCGAAACTGAAGTGTATAATACATCTTCACCCACCCGTGGTGAAGTCGAAAACAAAGTAAGAGAGGGGCCATAAACAGGATTACCCCAGGACAACTAAGAGAAGTAGTGAGAGCAACTGTAGAAAAGGTACAGCTTTGTCAAGAAGAGCACGGTGGCTATTTTGAAAATTTGGAACCTTAAAAATTTATTTTGGTTATAATAATTTCAAAATGAATTACATTAGAAATTGTTTGTCGTTGTAACACTTTTAAAATATTATAATATTTATCATGCTAATAAATGAGTAACGTTTTTAAAGCCACCTTTTGGTTCATAGCGTCTTCGTCTAGTCTATTATACTTAAATGAATTTTATCGTTTATTTGAAAACCTGTCCCGTATAAATAATAATAAAACACTATTTTTCTAAGCTGTCAGTTTATTTATAATTTATTAACGTTTTCCGCTGTAGCCATAGTAACACAGTCAACTGTTTGAATCATGGATGAGTTGACGATGCGGACCAAGAGCAATCATAATGTATGTAATAGCAATATTACATACATTATCTTGAAGTATGTGGTATCGAAAACATATTTTATTTTATTCAGCTCCAAGAGGACTAATAGCTGGAGTACCACAGGATCTGTGCTGGACCCATACTATATTCCATCTTCTCTCACGATGTTCCAATCGGAGAAGAGAGCAAAACAGCACTCTACGCTGATGACACAACAATCCTACGCCAAAGCAGAAGTACCCAGATCATGGGTAGAAGACTGCAACTGGATACTGATAACCTTCATGACTGGTGTGTCAAATGGAAGGTTAAGATCAACCCCCAGAAATCCCAATCCCATTCCAGCGTAGGAGACTGGCTATCTGAGTTGGAGACCTAGAAATCCCTTGGTCTAACGAGGCCAAGTACCTAGGGATGACCATGGATAGAAGCTTGACATGGAACAACCATATCAACACTGCGAGGACAAAAACCAGACATCAATGAATAAACTTTATCCATTGCTCTGTCGGAAAAGCGAAATGGGACTGAGGACTAAATTGTTACTGATCCAAACTGTAGCAAGGAGCCAAGTCACCTATGGCTCCACATCTTTCGGATTTGCTTCTAAATCCCAGGTTATGAAGCTGAAGAGGACTGAAAACAAACTTATTAGGATAGCAGCTGATACCCCATGGTTTATCAGGAATGAGGAACTGCAGCGTGACCTTCAATGGACACCTATTGAAGACTTCATGTGGCAAAAGGCCACCCGAGCCTTCAGGGTAGCCGAAAACCACCCCAACGAAAACCTACGTGACCTGGTAGACTATGATCCACTAGCTCCGATTCGCAACAATTGTACAAGGTATAGGAGACCTAGACACGGGCTCTTGCACTAATATACTCAAGGATGGAAGTGGGCAAATCGAAATTTCTGAGTCTCCGTGCTCCTCAGAGACTAAATCTTAATTACAGAAACTCTTAGAGTATCAATAAGTGACCAACAACTCCAAGAAGAGGAATACCACAGCTGGCTCCGGCGTGAGTTGCAGCTGAACCTGAGGTAAATGAAGAGGATTCCAGGTACTTCAACTAGCTCCGGCGTGAGCTGCAGTTGAACCTGAGGTAAAAGAACACCCCGCCTCAGCCTCAGCACTGCAGGATTACGGAACAGCAGTGTCGCTCAGGGCTCAGAAGAGGATCCAGAAACGAAGACCACCAGGCGTATTAGACGGAGGAACACTGGCAACGGCAGACTGGATCACGGGACAGTAGGACGTAAGCAGCGGCAAACCGGGCAGACGAAAAGAGGATAGCGGAGAAATATCTCAACCTGGTAAGACGACACTCTTCATTATTAATAATCTTTTTTATTTCAGATGTCGACAAGTATCGAGAGGTGGCAAAAACATCCTGCCAAGCGAGGACCTCCCCCACGACACAGTGAGGACCATGTCCTTTATAGGAGCTTCTATCGGAAGGGCGGCATCAACCCCATCGAAGGATCCTTGGCTAGTTTAATGATGGTCCGTCCATCTGATGGGGGGCCGTTGGGATTTAGTGGGTATTGTTGACACACTGTTCGTGCGTTAAAGCCCCATCGTCAGAAAAAATTAAAATAAAAACCCAGGAGCCACTTCTTCTTCTTATTCAATTGGCTAGGGGTAAACTGGTACGAATTCAATATGGCGGAAAAAATGGCGGTGTGTGTCAATGTAAAAACTACTTATTCAATTTATTTTAAATTATACCCAAAAATCAAGTGTAGTATAGATAAACTGGTAAAATATGAGTAAAAATTCAATATGGTGTAACAAAACGGTACCCAACGAAAAGACAGTATATATTTGTTACTAAATGACTATGTACGGAACTAATTTGGGCCACACTTCACTATTCGTAATAAAGGAAACATTCTTAAGAAGGGAAGTTCCGGGTAAAGGAATTTACCGATTTTTGTAATTCCAGTAGGAATTACAATGAGTCACGATTAGTGGTCATTGTATGTTTTTGTTTTATTTGTGCAAAATGTGCAATAAATTGGCAATAGAATGGCTAAATTAATAATCCTAGAGATCTAGAGTAAGAGTTGACCGGAAAACCCTTATACAATATTAACTAAAACAAAAACTCATTGCTACTAGTACTACGACACTAATGGATTAATTAAAAAAACTTCGGACTTAAAAATGAAACATCTGGCAACATTGCGGACCCATTAATCAAATACACGGTATTGGAATAATAAAAGACAGTAACAAAATAATGACAAGAAACCCGCAAGGAAAAACAAACTGATAAAATGTAAATTTTGACTGAACCTAAATAGCTTTTTGTTATTGTTATCAAAAGTGTCTCATTCGCATTGCTAGTATACGGCCACATTGGCAAAATTACATAGATAGTGGCAACAAGCGGACGATATAATATAAACTGTTTAGTTTTTAATAGGAAAAAATTGTGGCCTACACGGAAAACATTAACATTATTATGTGATTGTAAAATATAGATAGCGACTAAGCAAAAATTAGTCGGTCGGTAAAAAATATGCAGTATATTCTGTGTGCATAAAATAGATAATTTGCATTAAATTCATACGCGTACGTTAAGTTGGAGATAAGCAAAAGCCTTTTAAATGTGTCAGTTCTCAGTATATATCAATTTATTTTTCTTTAAACTGTTATGATAATAATAACGCTAGGAAAAGCATAATTTGTTTAATAAGGTTTAAAAAATGGTTATTGAAAAGTTGATTAAACTAGACTATTTAGTTTTTATAGATATAGACTTTTTCAATGTATAGAAAATTCCAAGCTCTGCTTAATTTCATTGCTGTATGCGTTATTATGAAAACGAGGAAGGCAATTATATTATAAAAAATAATGTCAATTTTTGTCTAAATAGATAAGTTTATCAAATACTTTTCAGTGACATACATCAAACTAAAATAAATGTATTTGCTTCATTAATAAAATATTATAAATAGCCTATACATCGATTGTTACTTTATAATTGGTTTTCCTAATCTTGTACTGCCTTTTCGGCGTTGGGGGCTCCTGGGAGGAGGTAGGCCCATATACCCTTTGCCGCCTCATGAGTCATGAGTGGTATTTAAATACTTAAATACTTCACCAACCGAATATATATTGATATATATATATATATATATATATATATATATATATATATATATATATATATATATATATAGGCCAGTTAAAACGAAACAAGGCCGATATTGCATATACCGTTCGTTTAAAAAAAATTGCGCCGATCCGTCGATTTATTTCCCTTTTTGTAGGGTTATTAAAAGGCAAAGGTTTTTGTAACTCGCTCAGAAAACATCCAAGAACTCAAAGTCTCCATTGCTGAAGAAGTCCAGTGAATAGATCAGATTTTGCTTCTTCGTGTCATGAATCATTTCTCGTCCAGTCTTGAAAAGAGCATTGAAGTTGATGGCGGTGACTTAAAAGATGTAATTTTTAAAAGTTAAGATAAGTCGTATGTTACAGTAAATCACAAAAAGTAGATTGTAGTTAAGTGTAATAAAATGTTTGTTTTATTAAGTTTTAAGAATTTTATCGAGCTAATAAAATAGGTAGTCTATTATGGGAACCCTGTATAATCAGGTTGTGTGCTCCTACAAATTTGAAAATAGATTATAGTACATTCTAAAGCATGACGTCCAAAGGCCCATTTTCCCTTTTAATACAATCTAACCTAAAAATCATGTTAACTAATTGACCAATTAGAAAGAAACATAGTAACGACTAACGAAATTTCAACTTTCCCTTTTATTCTTCTGTAAAGTTAGTTAACGCAATAACGGTTTACATCGGAAAAGTTTTAGGTAAATGAGTTTAGAGCCAACCATATTAAAATACAAAAAAAAACAAGGTTCATGTATTTGGGAAGTTAAAAATAATGCATTAGTCAAAATGAGCAAACAATGTTAAATAGGGCGACAGAAATAGATTTGGCACATTAAAAAGAGTAAACTAGGTGTCTGCGTCTCCTTAATAGTTTTTTAGTTTGAAATATCCCCTTCAAAATTTAATTTATTAGTACACATCCAAAATATTACATTTTAAATAGATAAATATTCCGCTATGTCTTGTTTTAATCTGTTGTATTATTTTAAATGCAGATAGATATCAATTTACTTTCTTCTTTGGTATCTTTTACAAATCATATATTTAAAGGTTTGGTTACAAAATAAATATGTCCCATTTTTTACGGGGCTAACGTATGAGCTTTTAACAAAACAAGATGGTAGAATTCGGCCAATCACTATTGGTTTTTGTCTTCGCCGTTTGGTTGCGAAAATAATGTGTTCCCGCATTTACAATTTTTTAGGTAACATAGTTCATCCAAATTCACTGGGTTTTGGCATCAAATGTAGAGCAGTAGCAATTACGCATGCGATTCGTCGTTACCTTAGAAATTTTGATAAAGTACGACGGCCCTTCAACAAAGACGACGGCCCTTCAACAAAGACTAGGACTAGTACTACCAAAACTTTATTTATTAGTCTTAAACAATAATACTTTTATCACCTCTGTATAGTCCCCCTGTAATGCAATAACCTTGCTTGAGGAAACAGATAGAAGTCGCATGGGGCTATGCCAGGACTACATGAAGGATGCGGTACAGACCTGATATTTTTAGTGTTCAAAAACTCTGTCAGGGGAGCGATATCATGACGAAGTTTCCACGTTCCAATCAGCTCAGGTCGTTTTTTGGGGATGTGATCCTTCATCAAATGGAACAAAACCTGTTTATAATAACTGGCAGTTACTGTATCACCATGTGGGACCATGTGCCTATACACCATGCCTTTGTAATCAAAAAATGTTATGATCACAGCCTTAGCGGCAAATTTTTGCGCACGTGCTTTTTTTGGAGGTGGTTCTCCTTTTTCTACCCACTACGTACTCTGTTGCTTCATCTCCAGATCATAACAGTACACCCAAGTTTCATCTGCAGTAAAATAGTCTTCCACCATTCTTCGTCTTCTTCTTCAACGCATTGTTTCCAGTATTCACAAAGCGCTACCCTATTCCCTTTCTGATCTGGTGTTATTATAAGCGGAATCCAGCAAGCATAAACTCTAGACATGTTTAAATGCTTGTGTAAAAGAGTAAAAATACTTCCAACAGATATTTTAAGAATATTTGAGAGTTGTGGGATAGTCAGACATGAATCTGTGCGAATAATTGCCCGGTATTGATGGTTTCCTCAGTTAGTGCCACAATAGGAGCATCTGGACCGCCTTGCAACTCACAACTTTCCCTGCCATTACTAAATTCTTTATGCCATCGAAAACAAGCAGATCTTGCCAGAGACAATTCCCCAAAAGCCGTATTAATCATCGAAAAAGTTTCCGTTGCTGATTTTTTTAAGACGAACACAATATTTGATCGAATATCTTTGTTCACGATTCTTGGAGGCTCGGTAACAATATCTCAACTTCATCAAATAAATAATTTATGACAACTGACATTTCGCAAAATGAAAGAAGCCTACTTGGATAATATTTTCTGATTTTTGGCGGTATGTAGCCCGTTGCACTGGGGCGTAAAAACTTCAGACCTAGTCTTTGTTGAAAGGCCCTCGAAATTCTAAAAATCGATTATATTTTTAATATGGTAAATAGAATTCAAAAATATTTTCATTTTTTAAAATTTATTTCTCAGTGATGTAAAGAACATTCTTTACTTCTATCTTTTGTTGGTCACTGTATCTTGTCACAAAGAGGTTTGCAATAAGGGGATCCTCTTGGCCTCCATTATTTTGTTTAACAATGCATCCGAGAGTAAAAGCTATTCACTCTGGAATCGATTTATCGTATTTAGACAATTGAACAATTGCAGGAAATAGTTTTACAGTTATGGACAACTTTAAAAATCCATTTAAGTTCGTATATTGGGTTAAAAATAATTACAAAACGTTTCTGATAAAACCGATGCTTCAATGATATATTCCAAATTCAGAAAAGAGACACCGGATCTTCTACAGGTGCCATTTAATCAGTTTATTAGGATGTCCTTTCTCAAACGATAAAATAAGGGAGACTTTAAACAAAAGAATGTTGTTTTAAATCGATTTTTTGATATAAAATATTTTAATAGACACATCGGATTTTATTTGTTTAAACATTCATTCGCAATACCCCGTAGAACTTTCTTACTTAGTATTCCTTGTTGGAATACACTAACTTCTCTTTCCGACTATGATTCAGTTTTCACAATACAACAAAATGCAATTTTGCCAATGATTCTTTTAAACAAAGTAAAATTTCTTTTAAACTTGGTAGTCTTGGTATTCTAGATTTATCCACACTTTGTTTTTCCGCGTTTTTAAGTTCGGTTGAAGATGTAACGAATTTGCTTAAAATGATTTTACCCAAAAATACACTCATGGAAATTTGGAACGACAAAATTTTAGTAATATTTGTAATATGATATTTTCTAATTCCTACAAGCGATTTAAATAAACTTTTTTTTGTTTTAAAGGTACATTATTGGACTTTAATCTTAGGTAGGATGTTGGACATAAAACACAATTAACGTCTATGTACAGGGTGATTCAAACACACGTGTTTCTTCCCAAAATTTAACTACATTTCTGAGTTAAACAGCAAATCCTCAAATTATGCTTATCATGTCAATTTTGCTCTAAAACACGTTTTTTAAAAATCTTTGCCAGCTTATTCCGTTTTTAAATTATCAAGGTTTTTGTACGCCTCTGGATTTATGATACTACTATATTGGTGAAAAACTGATACAACAATGTTTACCGTTAAAACACGTTTATAAGCAAAATTAACCTTAACTAAAACACTATTTTTAAAACCGAAAGTAAAATAAAAAACTATAGACAAGTAGGTACTACTACGGGTGGGTCCTCGGCGAACTCTTATAACCTCCCGACGTCGAGGTATTGCCGAGCATACAAACGCTGCATTAAAACATCCCATATGTGCTCGATTGAATTAGAATCCGGGGATCGGGAGGGCCAAACCATTCTGTTATACTGACGATTTTCGAAAAATTCGTTAACTATTCCTGCCCTATATGGTCTAGTATCCACACAAATAAAATTGTTGCCCAATCTGTCAGCTACTTGCGGTATTTTCCACAATCTCCAAATAACGAAATTTACAGAACGATTAATAAAAACTGTTAATTCTGATCGATGACCTGTAAATATTCCTCCCCACACTGTTACAGAACCACCTCCAAACGGAATTCGATCTAAGGTAGAGATTTCTTCATATCTCTCTCCTGTTAGCAGCCATACACGAATCAGTGGCGGCTATTCAGGTGAAGTAGGTGAAGTGCTACTTCAACAAGAAAAATAAACAAGCAAACATCTAACTATATTTATTATATATCTCTTAAAATTTAAGTTTATAAATTCATTTATTCACCTAACTGGCAAAAAATAAACTGTACATCTCGAATAAATATTTTCCCTGATCGTTGGCGGCATGTCTTTTTAAAACTTTCAATCGAACTTTATTATAACAACTATAACAGTATCGCAAACCGCTTTGACTTTGCTGGAGGAGCTATGTTTAATTTACGATTTTTCTACTACGTTGCCATGACAACGCGTACGCGATGACGTCGACCGTATGGAAGATTAATGTTAACCAACGCCATACAACGCTCTCGGTGAATTGCTAACGCAGTACACTACACCCACGTGTCGTTCAGATTGGGGTGGTTGTTTACTTTTATTTTCGCGGATTTCGCTGCAACCGGTTAGTTCCTTTGCAGTTTGCTTGACTGTTTTGTGTTATATTTATTTATGGTGTTGTTACAACTTTATTTGGTATCGGGTTTATTAATTTACATAAGTGATTTATCCGATCACGGATATGATTTGCATTTTGTCGGAAACTCCATTTAATCGATGGAAGGAACAAGATCAGAGTTTTAATCGTCATCCTGATTTTCGGTGTACAAATGGTTATGTAGTAGTCAAATATTACAAAAATTGTTTTGCTGGCCTTGTTTACTAGTTTCCAATAAATATTCAGTGTGCAATAAGGAAGGATTTGCAGGTATGTTAAATATATAAAGGTCTCTATATAAACATGAAGACTCGGCGGAGCATTTAAAATGCGAATTAATGCTAAAAACATTTGTAAAAAAACAAAGCACTGTAGCTGACATTTTAAAAGAAAATGCTAAACCATATCAAATACATTTTAAGAAAACGTCCGATTAAATAGACTATTGACGCAGTTTTGTACCTTGCAAAACAAGAGTTAGTCTTTCGCGGCCATGATGAGAGCAGCGAGTCAATAAATAGGGAGAATTTTAAAAAGCTATTAGGTTTAATAATATCGAGAAGTTCTCAAGAACTAAAAGGTCATCACGAAAAAATTAAAAATGTTTTACTGGTGATTCGAAAACTATTCAAAATACAGCAAAGTTTAAAAATATTTCTAAATGTCGAATTTTTTTGCAAGCCTTCAATCGTTTGATATTAATTTTTGCATATCCAATATAAAACGCTGTCATGAGGCGCTCTGTAAAAAAAGAAATGAACATTTTTTTTAATACCATGTTTGATAAAGCAAATTCTATTACAGGAATAAATCATTACAAACGTGAGCTTGCTAAGCTTTCGCCTGAAGAAATTAGGGCTATACTTAACCCTTTTTTATGAAATATTGAACCATATTTTAATGGAAATGACACTAAGCTTTCAAGGCTCTGAAAAACTTACATTTTTATGTTTGGCAGATTCTAAGTTAGCTAAGATTTTTAAAAAACATGTTTTAAAGCAAAATTCATTTGACATGATAAGCATAATTTTGATATTTGCTGTTTAACTCAAAAATGTAGTTACATTTTGGGTAAAAAACTCGTGTGCTTGAACCACCCTGAATATTGACGTTAATTGTGTTTTATGTGAAATATTCTGCCCAAAAGTAAAGTCTACTAATGTACCTTTAAAACAAAAAAAAAGTTTAGTTAAATCGCTTGAAGGAATCAGAAAATATCATATTATAAATATCTTATATCGAATAGACAGGGCACGTCTTCTTGCTCTTCAAAGTCCTGAGAGTAATGCCTGGTTAAACCTGGCCTGGGAATGTTTTGGATGATTCATCTTTTCGTATTTCCATTGCTTTGAGAGTTGGTTTGCATATCTGCACTTGTGGCGAAACACAAAAAGTGCGGGACGTATGTCCAGATACAAGCTGATCAAAAACATAATCAAGATAACTGCGGAATTTCCCGCTGTTTTACAACCGGCTAGAGTTTGTCGAAGTGATGGAAAGTGAGGGGATGTTATGCCATTGGTTCCCTGGAAAGCGGGTAAGGCATTGTTACAGGGCGCTGGGTGCTTACTGATTCTTAGGTCACACAAACGTCTGAAAGAGCAGGTGATGCTGCGTGTAGGGGAGAATTTCAAATTCAAATTCAAAAACATATATTACATAAGTTTACCTAATTCGCAATTGTCTTAAAGTTGACTCTTATTTGCTATATAACATAAACAATTCTTTTCTCCTAAACAGTTTATTTTAAGTGAAGCAAAGAGTAGGGAATTTCATCTAAACTGAAAACAGTTTGTGTGCTAGTCATCCCTACTTATATAATTTAAAATGAGAAGAGACGATACAATTCATCCAAAGCGGAAAGGGAAGGAGCGAAATGCGGTGGCAGTAGCCAGCCGATCCAAGGTCAAGAACAAGGCGAGGGGAATTTCAGAACCATGCTGCTGTAAGAAGATGTAAAAAATATATATATATATATATATATATATAGTACTATTTTAGGAAAAATAATATTTGTTGACCGTTATGTACCTATAAATATATAGTTGAGTTTTGTTAAGAGGATATACCATTAGCTGTTAAATATTTTAATGAATATTGTTGGATTTTTCTGAATAAATAATCTTAGTTTCTTTTTATAGAGTCCTTGTTTATTTAAGATTTGTCTTAAAGAAACTGGTAGTAAATTATACATTTTTGGGATATAACAAGTCAGAAATTATTGACAAACAGATTTTTGTAGAAATGGAATTTTTAAATTTTCTTTTTTATTGGCTCATGTTTGATGTCGATGCATTATGTTAGGAAATAAGTCCAATACTTTTAATAGATAGGATAGACAACAAAATACATAGATATTTCTTAAGTTGAAAATATTGTTGTGCGTGTATAGTAAGTTTGTTGGATATAAACGTGGTTTTTTGAATAGTATTTTAACTGCTGCATTTTGCCAAACTTGTAATATGTTTAGAGTCGAGTTGTAAGCACCACCCCATACGATTATGCAGTATCTGAGATGGATTCTATCAAACATCCATATAGAATTAAAAGTAGTTTTTTATTGAGAATTTCTCTTAGTTGGTAAAGTTTATAAAATATTTTTCTAATTTTACTGCTTACAAATGAGATATGATGATTCCACCTTAAATGCTGATCTATTATTATGCCTAGGGGCTTTGATTTTTCTGTTTTTTGTATACATAAACACTTGCAATTCTGGTTACGAATTTTGCATGACATATGGTGGACAAATATGTTTTCAATAATTGCAGCAGTACAGTAATACAGTTATCTAATATCTGACCGATTTTATTAATATAAATTAAGAAAAGCACAGGACCTAGAACTGTGCCCTTTGGCACCCCTGATTTAATGGTTTTATAACAACTATATGAGGTGTTAATTTTTGTCTTTTGCTTTCTATCTGTCAAGTAACTTTTTAGAAGATCCAAGGGACCACCTCTAATGCCAATCTCCTCCAGTCGGTCAAATAAGATACTATGCGAAACCGTATCAAACGCTTTCTTAAGATCAAGAAAAACTGCCATACTTTTTTTATTATTTTGAAATGAATTTATTATGTTTTTAGTTAATTGAAATACAGCATCCTCAGTGCTCTTTTTATTTCTAAACCCGTATTGACCCGAATATAAAAGTGATTCTTTTTCTAAAAAGTCAACGGTTCTAGATTTTAAACATTTTTCAAATAGTTTACCAAAATTATTAATTACTGATATTGGACGATAGTTTGTTGTAAGTTTTGGATCCCTACCCTTAAAAATTGGTGTTACTATGGAAATTTTCCGGGCATTAGGCACAATACAGGTTTTAAAACTTAGATTTATTATATATATATATATATATATATATATATAAAGTGGATCAAGAATTTCCAAGTGTATGTTTTTTAATAGCTGTGAAGTTATTTCATCTTCTCCTTTAATGCTTCTTTTATAACATTTTTCATGTCTCGGGATATCGGAGGAGACAATTTTTTTTTATTACAGCGGCAGCACAATACACAATACAACTAATCACAGAAGTTTATTATAAACTAAATTATAAAAACATCACAAACCTGACGAGCAGGAAGACCGTTCTGAATTTTTACCTTTCGCAGTTGAAACGTTTGGTCCTTTTGGTAATGAGGCAGAAAAATTTCTTAAAGATTAAAGATATTCAAAGAGGTAATGCGGCTTTTGTATTAGGGACTATCGAGAATGGAACAGGTTTGGATGAAATGTCTCATAAAATATTTATTAGCCATTTGATATCAATTTTCTTATGTTAAATGGACACCCAAAATATTATAAAAGCTTCAAAGAGAGAGACAAATAACAATATATAATTCCGTGGGTATTAAATTTTCATGTTAATATTTCAAAATATACAACCAAGAAGATCACACCTGTCTATTGTATATGTAACATAGTCGCCAACAGAGCCATGTTAATTAACATAACAAAATAATAGGTAGGTTATTTTACGTCATCTAAAGAGAAAAGGAAAGCAGTAAAAATCCTTCCCTTAAAAAAACAAATTCGAATTTCCATAATCAAGTAAGACATAAAACAGAAATAGAAGTAACACGATAAGCATTATTACGGCCTATTAACTTTTATATCCAATCTTCTTTGATTATCATGCTTTCATTAAATAAATAAAATATATTTAAAATGTAAACCAATCGTTTGCAAGCTACCGTGAAAAATACCGAAATACAGTAATTGATACTATTTTAAATCTGCAGGTTTCGAGAACAAAAAAAAATCGGTAAATTTCCTTTACCAGAACTTACCTCGTTATGAATCTTTCCTTTTGTTAGAATTAGTATAGTGTGACCAAACTTATATACCGGGTGACAATGAAACTACTACCCATTTGTCAACGGCTAGAGTTAAAAATATGGAATATGGTGTGTTGATAGGGTTAAATATTGTGAACATTTGTAACATAAAAACAATTGAATACTGTTTCCGGTTTCCCCGGAAATGACCGCGACTTCGTTATTTTAAATGGAACACCCTGTATATTTTATGTTTTTTGAACTCTCTTAGCAATTCTAAACAAATTTTGTATACATAACCTATGTCTTAAATGTATAGTTTTCCAAATAAAGCCACTTACAAATGTGCCATACTTATTTGTATTTTATAGAAAAACGAAGTAGGCCAGGATAAAAAACAATTATGGTTATTTACACTTTTTCCAGCTTTCATCCAGCAAAATGTCAAAAAAGAAAATGTTCCGAGTATTAAAATCGATTTTTCAAGTTTTGATCAAACTCTGTACCATAACGGGTCAACTTGCTGGAACAAAACCTTCACTATTCAACTACTTTTTTATCCTTTATCCATATATGACAAATTCAACTTCCACAGACCTCTGCAAACTTGAGATTTTGATACCCAATTTTCATGCTGTTAATGCTCATCTAAAGCGAAATATTATTAGCACTTAGTTAATTATACCACCGGCAAAGTTGGCCATGGATTCAAAATAATCTACTGTTCAAAGAAATCCTCTTTTAATTAATTTAAATTTTAAAAAAGAAACTAATATAATAAGGTGCAAATCTAAACTCATGGACAAAATTATCGAATATTTTTTGTAATCATTATTTTTTCAAAATAAATTTTAAATAATCGCCGTAAACGTACATGAGCTGAATATTAGGATCTAGTAGGCTGATTACTCGCTTGTTTTAACATATTTTGACGTTTAATTAACATTAATGGCGCATGTCATTTTCTTTTGTGCATTTTATCAAAAACAAATAATAACATATTTTGTGAATTAAGCTTGAACTTAAGTTACTGTAGGTTAATTAACTAAGTAATAGCAAAAAGTGTTTCTGTTTGTTGCTAAAAAACATCAGTATGCCACCAGTTAGACACTGCACTGAAGTTGAAGCGGTGCAAGTTGTAACTCTATATAACGAAGGATATAAACAGAAGGATATCGCACGACGTCTAAGGAGAGGTCAATCTACATTATCGAATATTTTAAAAAGGTATGAAGAGACTGGAAATTACGTACGTAGACCTGGTCAAGGGCGCAAGAGATGTACAACAGCAATTGATGATCGATTTTTGATACTTAATTCTACACGAAATCGCACATTGACATCGTCGCATCTCAAAAATGAATTACTTAATGTAAGACAAGTTAATGTAAGTTCAAAAACAGTTAGGCGAAGATTAAAAGAAGCAGGTTTGAAGCCAAGACGGCCCGCCAAAGTTCCACGTCTTCTCCAAAATCACAAAGTTCAACGATTAAATTTGCTAGAAGGCGTATTCAGTGGGATAACGAAATATGGAAGAATGTTCTCTTTACGGATGAGACCAGAATACAATTATGGATGCCCGATGGTCGAAACCACGTCTACAGAAGAGTTGGAGAACGGTTTGCTCCCTGCAATCTCGTAGAGACCGTTAGTTTTGGCGGTGGCGGTATAATGTTCTGGGGCGGTATTTCTTGGGAGGGACGCACCGAACTTGTGGAAGTGATTGGATGAATGACAAGTGACTTGTATATTGAAAACATTCTTCAAGAACATGTTTTGCCTTATGTCGGCCATATTGGATATGAAGAATTCATATTAATGCACGATAATAGTAATAATAATGCAGCATGCAGCTGATATAGTCACTAATTACCTTGATGCGGTCCACATTCAAAGATTAGATTGGCCACCATATAGCCCCGACTTAAATCCAATAGAACATGCATGGGACTATCTTAAACGCCGCATACGACGAAGAAATCCCTTTCCAATTACAATAGACCAGCTTCGGATTGCTGCACAAGAAGAGTGGAATGCAATTCCTCAAGAATATATCCAGAACCTCCTTAGCAGCATGCCGAGAAGAATGGAAGCAGTAATTAGATCTCGAGGCGGGAATACTCGTTACTAACTGTGCTTTAATTTTAATCAAAAAACTTGTAATTGCCTTCCAATTATTATTTAAATAAGATGTAAATATCCTTAATTTTTATAACGTTTAGCATTAATTTTTTCACGATCTTCTTCTGGTAAAAACTTAACATTGTTTACTAAAATATTTTAAAATAAACAGTTTCTTGCAAATGGTAGCATTTAAATATCTTGATTCATCAGTTTTTTTTAAAGAATGAAAAATTAAAAATATTCGATAATTTTGACTATGAGTGTATTAGACAGGCGATAACTTAAAGTATTTGATGAACCAAAACGAAATTTCTTATAGGTAAATGTTACATAAATAGGAAAGTTTTCGCATATTTTTCACTTTCCGAAATGACTCCAGTTTCGATTTTTTTAAATGGAACACTCTGTATATTTTAACATTTTTGGATTCCTGAGACAATTCTGAATCAGAATGTCACATTTTAAAACTTTTTACGCAAACCTATATCTTTGGCTAACAAATAGTTCAGAGTATTAAACAACAATATAATAAAAAGTAAAATCAAATCTGCTCTCCACAAGGGACATTATAAATGAAAATGAGAAAAGAGGAACGTAAAAGTCCAATCAGCCTTCTTGTGGTAAATTTTTTTATTTATCTAATTCCTACGCGTTTCGATCCTAGCGGATCATCATCAGGGGACAACTGATTGTCTGCAAGTACAAAATATTTCGAAATAGTGTGGAAAAATTCTACTTAAGATGTATATAAAATAAAAAATTATATAAATTGAAACAGTACTTACAGCAAGCAGAACAAAAAACTTTTCACATGAGATAATCGTTTACACATAACAGTCCCACAGATATTTAAATAAAACTATAACAAAGGACACAAGAAAATATGTAAAAATACGTTGTACTACTCATTCTTATTTGTTCAAAACACATGTTAATATCGACTGTCATCAGAGGAAACGGATTTAGGTACCAATCTAAAAATTAAGAATGTTTAAAATTATGAATGAAAATTTAGTTAATTTAATATTTTTATGTTGGCCAAATCGGGTCAGAGTCAAGGACGAGCAGGTAAAATAAAACTAACGAAAGAAGAATAGTTGGAGTGTTCAGTTCAAAAGGGATAAAAAAGTAATTAATTATTTAAATAGTTTTAGGGCACTGATGTATTGGCGATATGAGTTGCCTAATTGATCATTTAAATTAAGGGGAGAGCGATCTTGTGAAATTGTTATCTCGATATTTTCAAGAATATCCAGTTTTTTTCACTTATCTATGGAATGTATTAATTTTGAGTTTTTTTCCTTTTCGAAATTATGTTTATTAGTTTTTAGATGTGTACCAAAGGTATGGCACACTTGATAAAAGTAAATAATTGATTATCGAGTATTTTTCTTAGTAATATTTAATTTTTGAGCTTATTTTTAATCCAATCGTAAAAAAGTTAGTACCGTTAGATTTGCAAAAGAAAAAACCTCTTTTCAAAAAGTGCTTGTCTAAAAAGGGTCGCCATTTGAAAAAAAATAGTTAGATACAAAAATTTGATTTTATCAACTTTTCTTGTTTCTAGCTATCAGACTAATCACTAAAACTTAGCAATTGTATTATTCTGTCATCATTTGAGGTCCTTAGATTAATTTGCGTCCGGTCATGACCGGATGCAGCTAGATGCAATTTTAAAAATGGCTATAAAAAAATCAAGTAGGCATAAAAAGTTTTTAAAATGTCAAATTCTGATTCAGAATTGTCTCAGGAATACAAAAATGTAAAAATCTACAGAGTGTTCGATTTAAAAAATCGGAACTGGAATCATTTCCTCGTTATGTACCATTGACCTATACCAAATTTCGTTTTGACACATCAAATACTTTAAAAGTTATGGCCTTTCTAATAAATTCGTTGACACTTGGTATATATATACATATATATATATATATATATATATATATATATATATATATATATATATTGTGGGTAGAGATGATTAGAGGATGAGGTAGGGTGATTCATGAGGAAATGTCAATACTTCAGGTACATATTCATGACCAAAAAATTAACATAAAAGTCTATATAAATAAGTGTCCGCAAGGCCTTAATTCTCGAGATATTAAAGTTTTTATTTAATTTTCCTATTTTTTAAATAAAATCTATGATAATGTAAATAATGGAGTGAAAATTAATATACGGGGGATTTTTGGTATGACAAATTCGAATCTAATATTAGTATTGCTCTTACTTGTAGGGGGTGCCACCTACATGTCTTTCTACTCCTTTGAACAATCACAACTTTTTGGTACAGTCTTGTATTACATTTTTGAGTAAAACAAATTATTCCCTTGCCATTTCTACGTCAAAAAGGTATACTTGTTAAAAGTGAATACGAGCAACCGTTTTCGAGATATTTGGATTTAAAACAATTTCGGCGCATGTAATTTTTTAACGCAAAATTTTAAAAGTTTGTTATTTTCTCCAAATTTAAACGCATCTTGGCACAAAAGCTTTGAAATGAAAGACTAACAGATTTTTTTTGAGGTGTGTATTCAGTGCCTCAGACATAAACTAAACAAAAGGTATTTAATTTTTATTAAAATTGTTATTATTAAGTTGTTTTTAATAAAATCTAGGTTACGTTTTATAATTTTCAAAAATTCCACCATTTGCTTCTAAGAACAGGTCAGCTCTATGGTGTATAGCTCGGGTTGCTCTGTGGATACATTCGGGCGCATTTCTTAGTGTTTGTGCTGCGTTTGTTATCCGATCCAATAATGCTTCTCTTGTATTTACTTTAGTGGAATATACCAGTGATTTGAACCATCCCCAAAGACAATAATCCAAAGGATTAAGGTCTGGCGATCTAGGTGGCCAATTAAACGGACCTCCCTGACCAATCCATCGGTTTGGAAAGTTTTGGTTTAAAAAATCTCTTACAAGTAAACTGTAGTGTGCAGGGGCTCCATCATGCTGCAAATACATGTTTTGTCTTACATTAAGGGAAACATCTTCTAATAGATTTCGCAAGTGATTTTCAAGAGAGTTTAAATATTTTTCTCCTGTAAGACTACCGTCGATTATAAATGGACCAATTAAATGACCATTTAACATTCCACACCCCACATTAATGATAAATTTATGTTGGAAATTATGTTCTACTGTAGCGTGAGGATTTTCATAGGACCACCGACCGGTGTTCATTGTGAAGATTATTTATACCATCACACGTGAACTGTGCTTCATCAGTGAACAAAACATATCTATACAACCTTCGATCTTCATTAATCCAGTTACAGAATTGCATTCTCAACTCAAAATCACCCTCCTGCAAATGTTGAACCCGTTGTAAATGAAATGGGTATAAACAATTAATGTGAAGATTTCTTCAAGCAGACGATTGTGTAATTTGATAAGTATCTGCAATCCGCCTAGTGCTTATGCTTGGATCATTTTCGACGGCATTGAGTATAGCCTCTTCTACTTCAACGTTGGGTCCCGATTCCCGTTCAGATACAATTTTCGCACTTGGAAACATCCCAGATTCCCCAGCAGTAGTGAAAACTTGTTGAAAAACTCTTCTATCTGGCACCCTTCTATCTGGAAAACGACGCTGGTACTCCGCGACTGCTTGAATTGCGACCCCATTGTAGAAGCCATAGACGAATATCATATCTGCATATTCACGATGCGAGAATATCAGAGGCATAATGACGTATTTAAATCTAAAGTTTCTTAAATGATTATTGTCAGATAATAAAAGTTATGAACAGAAATTGACAGTGACAAAATTTGATCTTATTATTAACTGACATTACTATTGCTAAGTAACAGGAAAAACGATGAGAACACCAACCAGCAGTTGTTCTGTCAGGCAAGGCATACTTCTATTTTTTTACAATACATGCATACTTTATGTGAATTTGATAAAAAAAATCACATGCGCCGAAACTGTTTTAAATCCAGATATCTCGAAAACGGTTGCTCGTATCCACTTTTAACAGGTATACCTTTTTGACGTAGAAATGGCAAGGGAATAATTGGTTTTGCTCAAAAATGTAATACAAGACTGTACCAAAAAGTTGTGATTGTTCGAAGAAGTAGAAAGACATGTAGGTGGCGCCCCCTACAAGTAAGAGCAATACTAATATTAGATTCGACTTTGTCATACCAAAAAACCCCCGTGTTTTTCACTCCATTATTTACATTATCATAGATTTTATTTAAAAAATAGGAAAATTAAATAAAAACTTTAACACCCTGTATCTCGAGAACTAAGGCTTTGCGGACACTTATTTATATAGACTTTTATGTTTATTTTTTGGTCCTGAATATGTACCTGAAGTATTGACATTTCCTCATGAATCACCCTGTATTTATATATATATATATATATATATATATATATATATATATATATATATATATATATATATATATATATATATATATATTTCGTTGGGGGTAATTAAGTAGTTGTGATTACATTTAATGCCTTTGCCCTACATGGGTCTCGTTAGTTTATGGTGACCTGATGAACTCTAAAAAGAGCAAAATCGCAATTATGAAAAATTTGAGATTAATTGAATAAGTAGTTTCTTAGAAATTTTTTTTTAACATTATACTAATCCGCCATTTTGTTTCACCATATTTGATTTTTACCAAAATGTTACCAGGTCATCCCCATATGACCTTTAATTTCTGACCAAAATTTAAAGGCAATCGGATCACTAGCTTTTCAGCTATACTGCGAATAGACAGACCGACAGACAGACAGACCGACGGAATTGAGAAACATGTTTTTCGACATCTGGGAGCCACGAAACGAAAATATCTGGAAATATCTCGGAGGGTGATCTTTTGACGAACATCATACTTTTTAGCGGGTGTAAATTTTACCCAGAAGTTATTCTATGAAAGTTACTGTGAAATATAAGTGAGGAAACGTAATTAATAAATAATATTACATACATTTTCAAATTTATGTAGTTAAAATAGTGAAAGTTACACGATGAACAGGTGTTTTAATTTTGGCTGGGATAAAATTAATTTGCAAGTTGCCTTTAAATACATTCGTAATTGTATTTAATATTATTGAACATAAATCTAATAATACTCTATATATAGTATTTAAATGACAATAAGTAAATATAATACCAGATGAGTTTAAATTGTGTTAGCAATATTGTATGCTCCCTTACAAAGCAAATGTAAAATCAAATAGTACGTACAAACAGAGTCGATTTATTATAAATATACAAAAAACAACAACATGGCGATATACTAATTTCATTATTATCATATCTACTAATGTAC
Organism: Kuschelorhynchus macadamiae; assembly: GCA_030620095.1. NCBI lineage: Eukaryota > Metazoa > Arthropoda > Insecta > Coleoptera > Curculionidae > Kuschelorhynchus > Kuschelorhynchus macadamiae. The sequence goes on along the minus strand of JAUTXW010000778.1, from coordinate 173,237 downwards.
AAAATAGATGTAAATATAATAAAAATATACCCGTAGTGCTTCATATATTGCCAAATTTTCACCAGATTAAATTTCGATAGAATTTGCCGACTGAACTACCAATTCAAAGATGTCTTTTTGTGTTTCATAGACTACGAGAAGGCCTTCGATAATATGAAACTTGACCTGTTACTGAGGTATTTACAAGAATTGGGCCTGGAATGACAAAGGTGTGAGACTAATCGCCAATCTATACTAGAATCAATCAGCAACAGCCATTACCCAATAGTCTAAACCAACGGACGATTTTAAGATCAAGAAAAGGGTAAGGCAAGGCAGCATGTTTTCACCAATGCTGTTGCATCCAGACGAGTCCGTTCTTCTCGCCAACAACGCACATGATCTCCAGCTCATTCTGGATGTTGTACAAGTTGCTAGTAGTGAAATAGAAATAGATAGAAATTCGATAATTTAAAACGCCGAATTGACTCAAAAGGTTCCTTACAAACCGCGGTCTAAAGTTTAAAATCAGGTATAGAATGATGAAATTCTATGAGTAGTCTGTTCTACTATATGGAATGGAAGTCTAGAGCCTAAGAGAAAAATTCATCAATAAACTGGAAGCTCTTGAGATGTGGATTCTACGTAGAATGCTTAAAATTCCATGTACAGCCCAAGTGTAGAGCGCATAGAATACGTTATTGGTATTTGGGGTAGGATACATGCGTTTCACTTAGTTTTCTGGCTATGCTAAGGATCTAAAATTAAAACGCAGGCAATTTCTCTGGGCAATATGCTGATGATAGTCGTAAAAAAATTACGCGCCTTTAAAATACGTTAATTTTCAATACATTTTGGTAATAATATACAGTATAGGTTTAATAAGGTCTTTGTAGATAACTTTATTCATATCACCTTAGTGTTCAAGACTTCAGTGTAATTGGGTATAAAGTGACAGTTGCGGATTTAAAGAATCCAAAACTATAAAAGCGTATAGGAGCAGTCGTAGACACTTGATGTTAAGTAATTTTCTCAGTAAAGAAATGCAGCCAACCTAAAAGTACAAGTCACATAGAACGCCATTGTTTATTTTCATCTCCCCTATAAATATTTAGCTAAGATGTTTGTTTTTGTAAGTATAAATATTAAAAATGCGTACAAATTAAACATTACGTTAAACAAAGAATCACTCTAAGAAATCATGGTTCTTGGGGTTAGACCGTGTCAAATTGGAATTACTATCCGACGTTTCGCCTTCGATTGCACGAGGCATCTTCAGGGATCTTTACTACACGAGATCTGAACACTGAATGAGCTCGAAGAGATTTAGGCGGGCTTTTATACCCGACTTGTGCTGGCCGAACCGTGACCCTGTGTTAAGATCGGTTTCCACGTGTGATGTAAACCGTAACCCGTGTCTCTATTGAAATTTTTTGTATGTTTAAATATTTCAATAGATTCTCTAACTTTTCGTTTATAAAAACCTGGAGCCGATGCTAGAACCTTGGTTTCCTTTACATTTATGAAATGGCCAGTGTTATGCTGGTGTTCAGCTACAGCAGATTGAACAATTTGTTTCTTTTTAATACATCGTTCATGTTCCTTAAGTCTAGTTGATATTGAGCGTCCTGTTTCTCCCACCTACACTTCTCCACAGGAGCCGATACCCACTCTGAACAAAGAGGACTGGTAGCAGGAGTTCCATAAGGATCGGTACTAGGACCCTTGCTCTACTCCATCTTCTCCCATGATGTCCCGATAGGAGACGAGGGCATAACAGCACTCTACGCAGACGACACCGCCATTCTACACAAAAGCAGAAGCACCCGCATCCTGGGAAGACGACTGCAAGAAGACATAAATGACTTAATGACTGGTGCATTAAGTGGAAAGTCAAGATCAACCCCCAGAAGACGCAAGCCATACTTTTCCAACGAAGGAGACTGACTGCCAGAGCCAGAATCCGAGTTGGAGAAGTGGAGATTCGATGGTCCAACGAGGTCAAGTACCTAGGTATGACCATGGACAAACGACTTGGACCAAACACATCAACGCAGCGAGGACCAAAGCCAGACAGGCAATGAATAAACTCTATCCATTGCTCTGCCGAAAGAGCGAAATGGCAATCAGGACAAAGCTGCTACTCATCAAAACAGTAGCAAGGAGCCAACTAACGTACGGCTCCACAGCTTACGGCTATGCGTCAAAAACAAACCTTCTAAAAATCAAGAGGACAGAAAACAAACTGATAAGGATGGCGGCAGATGCCCCGTGGTTCATCAGGAATGAGGACTTGCAGAGAGATCTTCAATGGACACAAATCGAAGACTTTATGCAACAAAAGGCTACCCGAGCCTTCAGAGCAGCCGAAAACCATCATAATGAAAATCTACGAGACCTGGTGAATTACGATCCACTAGCTCCAAACCACAACAATAGGACCAAACACAGAAGACCAAGACATGGACTTCTGCGTTAAAAGTGCTTGAGGATGGATGCAAGTGAATCAAAACTTCTGAGCCTCCGTGCTCCTCAGAAGCTAGATCTCACTTGCAAAAATTCTTAAGCAACTCAAGTGGCCAATAAAAAATCTCCAAGAAGAGGATTCCCAGGTACCTCAGCTGGCTCCGGCGTGAGCTGCAGCTGAACCTGAGGTAAAAGAAGAGGATACCAGGTACCTCAACTGGCTCCGGCGCGAGCTGCAGTTGAACCTGAGGTAAAAGAACACCCCTCCTCAGCTCCTCACTGCAAGGACACGGAACAGCAGTGACACTGAGGGCCCAGAAGAGACCAAGAAGACCAACACACGGATGGACGGAGGAACCTGACATCGGCAAACTGGAAGGTCCAGTGAGACGCTGACAGTGGCAACCGGACAGACGGGAGGACGGATCAACAAGAGTAACTTCAACAGGTAAGACGACTACATTACTAATGATATTTTCCTTTTCAGATATACAGTAACGAGAGGCGGCACAAAACATCGTGCCACGCAACTCACCCCCCCCCCCAGAGGACCATGTCTTTTAGAGGGTCACCCCCGGAAGGACGGCATCAACCCCATCGAAGGACTCTTGGGCTTGCCCAATGACGGTCCATCTGATGGGGGCCCGGTGGGGTTTAGCGGGTATGGCAATCTGTCAAGTGTAACAACTGGCAGTAATGCGAGTCCCACACTGTCTCCATCCCAACCGGGATGGAGTCGTGCGTAAAAGCATTCCCCATCGACAAAAAAAAAATTCAAGCTCATTCAGAGTTCAGATCTCGTGGGGTAAAGATCCCTGAAGGTGCCTCGTGCACTCGAAGGCGAAACGTCGGATAGTAATTCCAATTTGACACGGTCTAATCCCAAGAACCATGATTTCTTAATTGACCAAAGCCGTGAAAGCTTCCGTTCTATAAAGAATCACTCTTTATAATAAGATATTTAATGATAATTACTATTTAAACCAAAGTCCAAAATTATATTTTTGAGACTTAAATTGGCCAATATATTTGACCAAAATGTATTGAAAATTAACGAATTAATTAATTAACAACTATCATCAGCATATTCACCAGAGAAATTGCCTGCGTTTTAATTTTAGGTCGAACGAACGAACGATAAATATTTTTAAAACGGATTAAATAAAAACAGAAATAAGGAAGTGACGAATAGGGTGAAAAACTACACAATTCCGTACTATCTACGTCATAGTCAAAGTCACAGTTACATGTTATTCACGAAATAGTTACCCTAAAATTGTTCCCCATTTTGGTAATGACTACATAGTCTCAGCTTAAACAGAACTTGGCGACACCAAGTTCCAGTTATTTCAATGAAAATATTTGTAATAACAATGACGTATTCATCACTAAAAGTGCTACTTGGGAGCATGTTCAATTTTTTTTCAGCCTACTCTGTTTTTTTAGTAATTAGCGTAAGGGCAAAACATTACATTTTCTGCTATTAGAAAAGTGCTTCCGAATTTCTTTATGAAATTTAGTATTTTAAAACACCTCGGAATTCTCAGAATAATTCTCTTATGGTATTTTGCTCTAAAAGTAAACTTACGGATAGTTTCCTCTTCAAGCAATTTTAGATTGTCTAAGTTGTTGGCAACCCTGTACAATATTTTTTAAGTTTTATAATTTGAATAATATTTTCGGAGGAAGCAGAACTTTTTATGAAGGGTAACAATTTTCATAAAATGAAAAATAAAACAGCTTTCCATTTGTTAAGAACCTTTCAGGACACGCTGTATATATATATATATATATATATATATATATATATATATATATATATATATATATATATATATATATATATATATATATATATATATATATATATATATATATATATATATATATAACAGAGATTTTTCTTTAACCTTGTATTTATATCTGGAAACCTTATTTTAGTTAGTCTAACATCATTTACAAGGCAACATGTAAATTGCTTATCCAATAGATCAAGCAAATCTGAATAAAGTCTTGAGAAAGCTCAATACAATGAGCGAAACGTTGACTTGATATGAAAAATTGTGTTTTACTATTAACCTAGACCCAAGAAAATAAGGTTTCCAGATTTTTCTACTATTTTCTTTTATTTTAATTTATATTTAGAAAGAAAATGTATTTCGTAACCTAAATATCTAATAACTATAGCTATAAATTTTTTCCGCCCTTAGGTCACTTTCTAGGTGTTATATTGGAAGGCACTACGGCATAAAGTTATGAACTAAGAAACCACAGTTGCTTTAATTGATCTACGAAAACGTTCAAGGCACTTTATTCCTCCCACCTTTTAAAAACTACCTGTTACTTTTCCTACTACACTTTACTAAATTATAATTTCTCCATGATTAATAGTCAATTGATTGCTCATAGTGATTAAAAAGAAATCAATTCTCCCTGTGGGATTTCGAAGTAAAAAATAATGGGAGTATTACAAATTTTGTGGACATGTAGAAACCCCATTTCCTTTATAATGTGTTATTGATTATTCTTTATTGACCGGGGAGGAAAAGTGATGTTTGTTTAGTGTAATGTGTCTCATGAAAACAATGTTCAAGGAAAATTTATTTTCGACGGTATGCTAAACCGGAATGAATGGTTATTAAGCTGAGTGAACATATAAATAATATAGACTGCATAGACATATTTAATGATAAAAGCCATCGTGTTTTTTTAACTTTTTAGTACTTTTGACCATTTTAGTAGACTGTTCCATTTTTCGTATAAAGCCATTAAAATAATTCCAATTAATTCTATACATGATGTCCCAATAGATTCTAGGGATGAAACATTTTTTCACCGATATTCTTTCTCATCTCGCTGTATTATTTCTACTTAAATAAACGAATATTTAAATTAATTTTGTGAAATATTTGTAAACACCTACATAACATGTATCACTTTTTTGAGTTTTCTTGACTTAGTAAAATAACAAACACCATCATTTTGATCTTGCTTTAGCTTTAGCAGCTACAATATAATGTCTAACATTGCGTTCAAGTTCAATAGCTCGGTTCTTGTGGGAATTAGAAAAAAAAAATATACAAAAGTTGTAGGGACTGCTGAGAGCTACAACCTAAAATTATTTTCGATTAAACAGGGTTGAGGATAAGTTTGCCACAAACCAAACTTACATTCTTTTTAAATGGGACACCCTGTATATTATTTTATTTTCAGATTCCTCCCTTTTTAGCCGGTTACCTAATATAGGGTTTGTGGAGTCTATACAGAGTCATTCAAGATTTATGGCCACTTTTCGAAAATATCAGAGATACATTTGACGCCCTGTATTTTTTTAATGCGTTAGTATAAATCATTTCAGCCTGGTAAAAACTTCCAAATGTGGTCTTTTTTCAACTGCGGTATTTTTCTTTAGTATTCTTTAATAACGGCATACAGGGTAAATAAAAATACTGGATGCAAATTTTCTCGATTAATTTAAATGGAACGTCCTGTATATTATTATATTTTTTGACCACCTATTTTGACTAGTTGTGCGAGTAAAATGAGGTCTTTCAGTAGCGTTATAATGAAAATAATGTCTATTGACATTTCTATTTTGTAAAATGTTGCTTTCTCAGTAAATAACACAAAAAAGTGGGCCTAATTTTCAAAAATAAAATTAAACTGTCGAAAATACAAATTTGAATTTTCAAGTAATGCTGAGTTTTATATTAAAAACTAAGTACAGTTTTATTGTAAGACGCAAAGATGAATTTTAATAGGCAACAAATGAGCGGTGATTTATGTATTATGAGCAAGTGAAAAGAATTGTTTGTTAGGGACAAGAATATGAAAAGTATCCTAATAGAAGACAACCACACAGAAGCGCTTTTGAAAGGCTTATGCAATAGTTTGATGAGACGGGAAATGTAGGTAGAATACCAGAAAACTGATCGAGCCGAAGCTGTTTTAAATGAGGAGAACGAGTTAGCGGTAAAGTTAAAAGTTATAAAAGACCCATATATTGGCTCAAGAAGAATTGCAAGGGAAATAGATGTAAGTAAAACCACTTCTACGAAATCTAAATAAAAACAAGTTTCACTCATACCACATTCACCTCCTTCAATAATTGTATGAGGATGATTATCACAGGTGACGAGATTTTTGTCACTAGGCACAACAACAAATTCAGAGAAAGCCAAGGTTTACTAACTTGATGTTAATACTGAAGAAGCAACATTAAAAAAAAATGGAAATATCAATAAACATAATTTTCATTACTACGCTACCGAAAATCCTCACTATATTCATACAACTAGTCAAAATAGGTAGTCTTTTAACGTCTGGGGTGGAATTGTTTTAATTTTTGTCATCAGACCGAATTTTTTTGAAGAAATATCTCTAGTAGGGTGGACAACTTAACAACTAGTTCAAACTAGTTGTTAAGTTGTCCAAGTTAAGTCCTAGTTGTCCTAACTAGTTTAAAACAGGTTTGGCTCGATCAGTTTTCTACATTTCTATATTTCCCGTCTCATCAAACCGTTGCATAATCTTTCAAAAGCGCTTCTCGTGTTTGTCTTCTATCAGAATACTTTTCGTGATATATTCTTATCACTAACAAACAATTCTTTTTACATGCTTTGCTCCTACCACCACAATCATATTGATCATTTTGTAATAACCATCATTTTTTATTACTAGATCATTGTAATACTATCATTTACATTTGTGAAATTTTTGGATTAAATAATTTTTTATTAGTGATAATTTTTATTTTTTGAAGTTTTAAACTTTTTCAACCTATCCATGCTAGTATCAATAAATTAAAAAAAAAAAGACGTTGAAAGAAGAATACTTTACAATATTTTGCCGTAATAAATTGAGATGTCCACCTCTAATATTCTCGAATATTAAAAAAAAAGGATTTTTATTTACCCTGTATACCGTTATTAAAGAATACTAAAGAAAAATACCTCAGTTGAAAGAAGAACTGCCCCATTGAAGCAAGAAGAAACATCCTTACCACAGTTCTAGATGTGTACACGTGCTTGTAACACAAGGTAACGGCTTCCACTCCAAGCCTTCCCAAACCTGATCTTCAGGAAGAACCTGTTCTAACTGCATCCCATCACTAAAAGACCTAACAAATATTTGACCCCCTATTTGTTCCAGCATCTTGAATTCGTACCACAGTTTTACCAGTTTATCTCTATTTCGCATTTTGAATCAATATAATAAGTACTTTTTTCAGGCTGATTTTTTCATACTTCATTAGGACGCCATTTTGTTTTCCTATCTTGGATTCGTACCAAAATGTTACCAGGTCAGTTTTATGCAACATTTAATTTAGTGCAAAATTTAATTAATTTTTGATCCAAATTTGAGGTCAATCTGATAAGTAGTTTTTTAGCTTTTTTTTTTACGTCTGCAAACATTAAGTTTGGCCGCCATTTTTTACCAGTTCAACTCTATATCATACATAATTTTTGCACAAAATCTGAAATCAATCTAGTAAGTAGTTTTTTTCAGGCAGATTTTTTAAATATTTTATTAAGCCACCATTTTGTTTAGCCATCTTGGATTCGTACCAAAATTTTGCCAGTTAATTTCTGACTAATACTTGAATAATTAGCATGTTAGTAATAATTTTTAAGATTTCAGTAGGCAGCCATTTTGTTCCGCCATACTAGATTTTTGCCAAAACATTACAAGCTCATCCCTATAGGACGCTTAATTCTTAACCAAAATTTGGAATCAATGGGGTTAGTAGCTTTTTAGCTATTCCGCCAGAAACACCGACAGACAGATCGACCGAATTGAAAAAACATGTTTTTTCTCTACAAGCGTGCGGAAAACTTCTCTTTTCCGCACCCATTTTAGTTTGGAAAGAGCTACTTTTCCGCACTAAATAACCCCATTTTTTTAAATATACTTACTGATTTTGAATATTTAAAAATATATTGATACGCTGATAGTTGCAAAATGATTTAAGAACATAAATTTTCTAGAATCCTGCTATAATTTTCAACAAAATAGTAAAATATATGTAAAACGTGTTTTAAATAATTGTTTAATGGCTCTCGTATTAAGCCTTATAAAATCAATGTGAAGCAATAATAAACACATGCTTTTTTTATTTGGCAGTTTGAATCACTATAGACACAAAGCAAAAATACGGGCGTCAAACAAAACCAATTTTGCTGTCGCTGATTTTTGTCGTAGTAAAATCTGAGTAAAAGTGTTTTTAATGGATTCTTCAGACGAAGATTTGCCAGAGTCAGTGTTGGAAGCAGCTAGAACTGCAAACTTCAATCTGTTACCATCAAAATCCCATTATAGGTATGAGAAAGAATATATACTGTTTAAAACCTGGTATCAAGCTAAAGGCATGAAAACTTTGAAAGAACCCGCTTTTTTTAGACCAAAGAAGGCGAAAATTTTTTCAAAAGAGGAAATTTCTAAATTTATAAATGAAGCGCCTGACGAAATTTATCTCCATATTGAAGTAGCTACTATATTTGGTTTGAAGTAGCTATTATATTTGGTTTGATATCATTGGATCGTATTGAAGACAAAGGAAATATTTTATTAATAAATATTCCAGACACACAAAATTACCGTTGTAGAAGCTTTGTACTATCTGATGAAGCTCAAAGCGGGGAATATTTAAAATTGGTCAGAAAATATGCGATTTTAAAGAAGCCAGAAACCCCACATAGGCGTTTTTTTGTAAACTACACGGAAGGAGCTTGCACAGTACAATGCATGGGAATAAACACTTTTGCAAAAATCCAATCAAATATTGCAGGTTATCTGAAGCTCCCAAATTCCGAACTATATGCAGGCCACAGTTTCCGACGTTCAGCCGCCATGATGCTTGCAGATTCCGGAGAAGGAATAACAAATATCAAACGCCTCGGAGGTTCGAAATCATCAACCGTGGCAGAAGGTTATTTAGAAAGGCGAGAATCTATCCAATAAAGTATAGAACTTCAATGCCATTGCTTCTACTAGTCACCAACTTTCACCAGTGCAGTCTACCAAACCGACCTCTTCCAACCAAAAAGTTACCCCCTCAACGACAGTTACAACAATAAGTACTCGTAAAAGAGAACTAGAAAATCCAAACCCAACCTACAAGTCCCCGAGTTCCTTGAAAAAAAATTTAGACTCTGCAATTAATTTACAAAATGCTACAAACTGCTCGTTTACTATTCATGTTGTTAATAATAATTAATTTGTGATTATGTATTTGATATAAATAAACGATTCTTTTTTAACTTTTGGGTTTTTCCGCACGCTTGTAGAAAAATTAGTGTACCTTACACGTGCGTAAATCGACTTTTCCGCACGCTATTGATTGCGTGCAGAAAAGTAGCACTTTCCGCACTTGTAAGGTAAACCACTATTTCATCATCTAGGGAAGCGAAGATCTGCAAAAATTTCGGAACCAGGGGCGTGCGGTGAAATTTTAAGAAAGGGAAGCAATTTTTAGAAACTTACCTATTTGTAATGTAATTCGATTCGTCGATCATTTTTTGCAAATTCGTCAATGACGTCATCATAAAAACATCGATGCTCCGATATATTTTGGAAAAGTTTATTTTCAATGGACAACAGCGATGTATGCGAAAGTCTGTTCTGCCCCACTTCGGTGTAGGCATCTTCCAGCTCCTTGTCTTTTAAAAATTGCATTAGTTCCTAAGCGTTATTTTTTTGCGCTAATGTCATCAATTTCGTAAATCACTTTTAGTTCAGATCGTAGTAACGCTCGGTCGAAGAACTGGCCATAATAAAGAAAAAGAGATTTAAACGCATCTTCTGGAAAAGTCTTTCCTTTAAATGCATCAAAATTGCAGAGCTCGAGGAATTTAAAATCATGTAAACCATTAAATCTATAGTTTATTTGTTGCTCAATTTGATCGATTTTTTTATAAAAGAGGCGTCTTTATGACGTTTGAACATCTCCCACCTAGTCTGTTCGAAAACGCTTGGCTTGTGGCTCTACATTTAACGTCATCGTTTTCTCCCAAAATAGATCAAAGTCATCTCTTTTTTAGCTTAACATGGACTTAAAATCATCCACTTTTTTTAGGCAAAAAGCAATATCATTTGTTTTAGTTTGTAATATATTAAAAACTTTGTCCGAGAATGGAAATATTTCTGAAAATATGTTCAACTAATAATTAAAATTAAAATCTCGTTTCAAACAGTCCAAAAACCCCCTCGAACTATTTATTGCTTCTGAGTCCCACGTTTTATTATTTTCTATTATATTCTCAAATAGTTCAATCAGTGATTCACGATTTTCAGATACTGTTAACACAAGTCTTTCATTATAGTTCCACCTAGTAGGAGCTACTTTTGGGCAATCGTTTGTGGACAATAGAGTCCAAAGCTTGTGTACGTTTTGTTGACTTGGAAAAAAAAGCAGCCATGCCACTTAAAGTAACGAAAAATACTTTACACTCTTTAATATGATTGATGGACTGGGATAAAACTAAATTTAATTTATGAGCAAAACAATGGACAAACACAGCACTTGGGAAAGTTTCTCGAAATTTAGCTTGCAGACCCCCTAATTGTCCTGCCATCACTGCAGCTCCATCATAGCTTTGATTAACTAATTTTTTCTCTGCATCAATTTCTTTAGTAACGTTATAAACTACGGTATATAATGCATCTGCTGTACGATTTTCGGACACATTCTTAAAACCTAAAAATCGCTCTTGAATACTTCCGTCTGTTTTAACGTACCGTATTACTATAGATAATTGGCTAAAATTAGTGATATCAGTTGTTTCGTCCAGAACAATAGCAATGAACCGCGCCTCGCCAATCTCCTGTTTAATTCTTTTTAGAATAATGGTTGCAACAGCGGAAATTAAATCATTCTGGATTCGATTCGACGTTCCGCGAAAAACGCTAGACTGCTCTAAATGATTTTTTAAGCAATCATCTTATTTAGCCATTAAACTAAGTAAATCTTGAAAATTTCCTCTATTTGAAGAAACCCTTGTTTCGTCATGACCTTTAAATCCCAATTCGTGCTGTCCGAGAAAACAAACAACATCGATAAGTCTTCTTAATATTTGCCTATTTTTATCGACTAGTTCATTGGGATGGCGGTGACTAATTTCCAACTGTTTATTAAGGGCGTGTTCAATTCTGGTTTTGCCGAAGACTTTTTCTTTTATGACCGCCTGTAAATGCACTTTGGACATAATGTGTCTTTTAACAGCTTTATAGAAATTGTTTAAATCGGAAAAACCAGTTTTATTCCAGAGACCTTTTTCGTTTTCAAAAAGTAAACATGGTCAACAAAATAATATACTTATATTTTCACACCCTGTTAGCCATTTAAATTGTTCGTATTGTTTTTCCGGATGAAAATGTCTAATACAGTTTTTCATTTTTGTCGTTAAATTTTTCATAGGCGGTTTTGCTCTTAGTTTGGAAATTATTTGAAGCTTATCAGCGAAGTTTAATGTTGAAAATCCATATCCACGTCCGTATTATTGTCTTCCATGTCACACCATGCACAACGCGACGTACGTATCACACAACACACGGATAGCCGTTCAAACAAAGAACCTACTCCAATGACAGCTTCCACCACCACTTAAAGCACACGACTGAAATGCAAAAATTGCAAACAGCCGGTGGAAAGTTCAATAACCTCTGGCTCGATTCACAGGAAATCAAGCATACAGGACTTGCTGCAGAGAAGCTAGCGGCCCGCATAGGTTCTATTCGATATTCTATTGTGGCTGAGTCGGAGTCAAGGCCGCATTTATTATGGGCTTGGTAATTAAGATAATATTTTAGCATTTTTAATATAAACTAAATTAATGGTTTCCTATTTCAAAAATTACATTTTAGAAGATCATAGGCGGTTTTGCTCTTAGTTTGTAAATTATTTGAAGCTTATCAGCGAAGTTTAATGTTGAAAATCCATATCCACGTCCGTATTATTGTCTTCCATGCACGACGCGACGTACGTATTACACAACACACGGATAGCCGTTCAAACAAAGAACCTACTCCAACGACAGCTTCCGCCCCCACTTAAAGCACACGACTGAAATGCAAAAATTGCAAACAGCCGGTGGAAAGTTCAATAACCTCTGGCTCGATTCACAGGAAATCAAGCATACAGGACTTGCTGCAGAGAAGCTAGGGGCCCGCATAGGTTCTATTCGATATTCTATTGTGGCTGAGTCGGAGTCAAGGCCGCATTTATTATGGGCTTGGTAATTAAGATAATATTTTAGCATTTTTAATATAAACTAAATTAATGGTTTCCTATTTCAAAAATTACATTTTAGAAGATCATAGGCGGTTTTGCTCTTAGTTTGTAAATTATTTGAAGCTTATCAGCGAAGTTTAATGTTGAAAATCCATATCCACGTCCGTATTATTGTCTATGAAATGCAAAAATTGCAAACAGCCGGTGGAAAGTTCAATAACCTCTGGCTCGATTCACAGGAAATCAAGCATACAGGACTTGCTGCAGAGAAGCTAGGGGCCCGCATAGGTTCTATTCGATATTCTATTGTGGCTGAGTCGGAGTCAAGGCCGCATTTATTATGGGCTTGGTAATTAAGATAATATTTTAGCATTTTTAATATAAACTAAATTAATTGTTTCCTATTTCAAAAATTACATTTTAGAAGAGGTTTTATAATTTTTTTTTGGGAAGCACTGCTTCCCTTGCTTCCATGGACTGCACGCCCCTGCTCGGAAGCTAATTGTTTTCAGGATTACAATAGGTACTTTCCTTTTACCATGGAAGTAAAAATATCACAGATAATGACTTAATTACTGTTTTTTACTGACAGGCAAACTGTAAAAAATTTCAACACCCAGTCACCATTTAAAGAAATCAAAACATTCGAGAAGGAATAATACCGAAAACCTAAACAAATATGTAAGGCGGAAAACTAAACATTAGTATATATCTAATATTAATTTCAGTTGTAAATTCCGACTTTATTACGTAATAAATTCGAAGTAGTAAATGATTCCCGTCTGTTAATAAAGACGACTGTAGCTTGCTATTTATTTCTGGATAAGTTTTATTGGGTTACGCAAAGGCAAAAGCCCATCTCACATCCTTGTTTTGTTTTATTCATCTATTATTGTCGGTTTTAGGACGCGACGCCCGATTCATTTCCTTAAAATCTATTTTTATTTATTTAACACTCTTTGTTTATCTGACCGCTAATTTTCTATATACTCCATCGTGCGTTAAGACAGATAAATGATGGGATTTATTTGATCTTAAAATGAAGGATCACGTAGATTTCATTTATAAATTTAAACAAGAGAATAGCAACGACACGTGGAGGCAAAACAACGGAACTAGTAACTGGATCATTGGCGTAACGAGTTTTTTCTTGGGGGTACCCAAAAAAAGAAATAAAAAATTAAAAAATCGGTAAATTCCTTTACTGGGAACTTCCCACGTTATGAATTATTACTTTTATCGGGAAGATCGAAGTGTGATCCAAATTAGTTCAGTACATAGTCACAGTATATATGTGTTTACCATTTCCTTTCTACCTATGCCACACTCGACTTTTGGGCATTATTTAAAATAAATTCAATAAGTATCCCATATTCACATTTAATTTGTTTGCAAAATATAAAATCAATTGAACAAAATTTTTGATTGTATTGACTCGCCAATCAAATATGTATAAGTAGTTGTTTGTTTTGTTGTGCTAGTGTGTTTTATTCTATTTGTCTGATGATGCTCGAAAGGGCGAAACACGTGTCACGTTTGTTGTAAATTGTAAAATTATAATTTAATGAGACCGAGACTTGGAGTTTTTTTCTATGTTTGTTATTAAAACTAGGTCTCTTTGAGCAATATGTACAATTTCTTCGACAAATTGGAAGATATCTTTTAAAACATATATTTGATGCCTCGGTAACGTTTCGACCATAGTTTTGGTCTTTTTCAAACCTAAACGTTTTTTTGGCACAATTTTTATATAACATTTAAAAGTATTAAAAATTTAAGACTTACCATAAAACGTAAAATTTTCAAATAAGTAATTTCACAAAAATACACATATTTTGACATATACTAGAACATTTATTTTACATTTTAAAATTGCTGGGACGTTCAAAAAAATATATGTTTATGAAAAAGAGTCAAAGAATACAAAAGCAAAAAGAAAAAAAATATATATATATATATATATATATATATATATATATATATATATATATATATATATATATATATATATATATATACCCTGAGGATGCAAGAATAGAGTAGCGAAACGTCGACAATTTAAAAAAAAGACATTTGTTTTTTTACTGGAACCTAACCCCAAATAATACACCACTCTAACAGAAAAACAAGAAGATCGTTAACGAAAACCATTTAGAAACTTAATATCTGCGGTCCAACGTAGTAGGTAAAGACTGGAAGTTTGTGTTTCATGCAGGATAGAGAATCTATATATGTGTCCTGATGATGCAACTATAAAGTTTCAAAACGTCGACAATTAAAAAAAGTTTTTTTGTTTTTTTACTGGATCCTAAATCCAAATAATACACCACTCCATTATAAAAACAAGAGGATCGTTAACGAAAACCATTTAGAAACTATGTAAAGGCTGTCGATATGGGTTTGATGCTGGATATAGAATTTACATATGTGCACTGAAGATGGAACAATAAAGTTGCGAAACATCGACTATTTAAAAATAGTATTTCGTTTTTTTTTACTGGATCCTTATCCCAAATAATACACCACTCTAACCTAACAACAAAAGAATTGTTAACGAAAACCATTTAGAAACTGGGTAATATATGCGAAACAACGGCGTAAAAGTATTGATAATATGGGTTTTATGCAGGGTATAAGATCTATATATGTGTTCTGAGGATTCAACAAAGTTGCGAAACGTCGACAATTTAAAAAAATACTTGTTTTTTTTTACTGGATCTTAACCTCAAATAATACACCCTAACAAACATTTTTAACATTGTTTCGCCATATTGGATTTTTACCAAAATATTGTCAGACGATCTCCATATGACCATTAATTTTTGACCAAAATTTGAAGTCAATCGGTTAAGTAGTATTTAAGCTATGTCGCGAACTGACACACAGACCAACGGATGGACCGACGGAATTGATAAGACATGTTTTTTGGCATCTAGGGACGCTAAAACGTGAAGATATGTAAATCCTGAATTTTACCAGGTGATTCCAACATAATACTTAATGTTTATGCTAAATTTGAAATAAATTGGATAAGCAGTTTTTTCATAATAATTTTTTAACATTTTACTACGCCGCCATTTTGGATTGTTACCAAAATATTACCAGGTCATACCCATATGACTTACGTACATTTTGGTAAAAATCCAATAGAGCCAATCAAAATGGCGGCCTAGTGAATCCAATTTATCGCAAAGTTTGCAAAAAACATCGAACGAACTTTTCGCGAAATAGCTTAAAGACTACTTACCCGATTGACTTCAAATTTTTATCAAAGATTATGAGTTACGTAACTCTATTTTATATAATGTTAAAAGTTCAGGATTATCTGCTCATTGCATAGAAAACAACCATTTTATTGACACCGATAATGTAATGTTATTACATCAAAAAAATAAAGGTAAACGGTTGGACCTTTTAGAACAACTTGAAATTAAAAAATCTTTATCAAGGAATTCACTCACAACGAATGACCAACAAAATTTCCAAATTACCCCAATAATAGACAGCCTTCTAAGTACCTATAATATAAATGTAAAAAATCTTATTTTAAATAGATAGGCAATAAAACTAAATTGCATTATGCACACCATTAGATATAGCTCATTTTTAGTTTAGTATTCACTGAAGCATCTCTTGAAAAAGGCCTAAAAAGCCGAAACCTATGTAGAGTAACTCTCTAATAAATAAAACATTAAAAAGCCAAAGTTTTTTAAATAAACCACTATTTAAAAATGTTTCACAAGGAACCAACCGCAATTCGATTGATTGTATTAAAGTAACTTATCCTAACCGAGACTATTTGTAGGTAAATTCATACATAATTTTGTAAGAAGTATAGAAATAATTAAATGTGGTAAGAAAGCACTAAATAAAGACAGAGGGCCTATTCCCTATAGTCCCCTCTATTGTTTACTTGACAACGGTGCAGTCGGGCGCAACCAAGTGTGGCCACATTTACCTATAAATAGTCTCGGTTAGGATAAGTTACTTTGGTTTATATCATCTGCTGATGATGCTAACTTGGTTAGCGAAACGCGCGTCCAGAACGTAACAAGTTGTGGTGTAGTGTGGTTAGAACTCTTGTATATCTATCGTCCACCACAGTATATCTATCGTCCACCACAGGTTCCAGTGTTAGGAATTAATAGGTATAGATAAACTTATAAACACAAAACAAAAATTAACTAAATATTAAAAAATAACTATACTCTGGTTCAAGCAAAACTAAAAAATAATAAAAAACAAAGAGTACAACAATCGTTTTCTTTGGCGGTAGACTAGACTTTTTGGTTTTTGTATCCACTAGATACAACTTATCAATGCTTATCAACTAGTTCGTCAATATTTACTTCTCTAGCCCTTTTATGCTCTATCAGAGAACTAAGACGACTTTTTTAATTAATTTCAACTGCGAAAATGATCTTTCCGATTGAGCTGAGATTACAGGAAGAAATAATTGGAATGCAGAACACAGTTCTGGTATACTACTTAACAATAATTCAATTTTTTCGAAATTATATTTTGCGAATTCACGAGTTGTATATGGAAAGCCCACATTCTTTCTAATAAATATAAAGAATAATATACAGAGTGTCTCAGTTAAAAAAATAAAGTATAGTCCTATAACTTTTTGACCTGACCCCGTATACTTTTTCTATAAGCGGCACTGAATTTTACGGATTCAGTCATATAAGGAACAGTTTTCGCCTTTTTGATATGTAATCAGATAGCTGGGACACGAGGTGTGCCTGATAATGCAGTATTTTCCAAAACGCCACTGTCACTCAAAAACCAAAAGGGCTATGAAAATTCTGCTGACGCTATCTTTAATTTCGCAATAAAGTAGCACACTGTCGCGAAAACCGCAACCTTTTATCTTTAAAATAAGAGAGATATCCCGCAAAAGTGCCAGAAATAGGACACCCTGTACAATTGTGGACTTATGTGGGGGACATGCCCGCCCTACCTACGGAGCCTGAAATGGTGATTTTTTCTGAGATATTACTTTTTAGTATCTGTTTGAACCGGCGTTTTAAGGCACCACCCCTGTAATTTTGTAAAAATAATCCCTTAGACAAATTGTTGTTATGGAGCTAAATAAATTTTAATAGTAACCCAATGACAAATCAAATAATAAAAAAGAATAATAAAATAAACAGAAAAATAAGCAAACAAAAAAATCCAATATTTGGCCGGTTCAAATACATATTTGAAGGGTCGATGCTTGTTATGGCGTAGGATAAGGGGTCTGGGAGAGGGACAGATGTACTGTCAGGGACAATTTAGGGCCATCGACCTACAAACCTTTTCGTTTGATGTGTATTAATTGCCTTTTATATGTAGAGTATGTGCATGGCTAGACAAATTTTCAGGGTCGCGCCGTTCATATGTACAAAACTAGATTATTTAAATTATAAGAACAGGTAAATTTCCGTTATATAGAACTTCTCTCGTTATAAATCTTTCCTATTATTATTATTAACCGAAACAGAAGATTCCAAAAAACAATTCCGAGGCTTATGATTTTCGAAAGGCTGATTTTTTTCTTATGTATGAAATGTTTTTTAACATCGACTGGTCTTTTCTTAAGCAAGTAAACGACACTGAAGAGTGCTGTAAACAATTCTACGCTAAAATGTACTCTGTGTGTACCTAAGAGTAAGGCGGCAAATCGACGTATTTACCCACCTTGGTTTGATGCTGATATTAGGCACAGAATTAGACTCAAGGCTATTCACTGGAGGAAGTATAAGCGAACTGGAAGTAAACTAGAATATGACTCGTTCTCCAGGTTAAAGCATGAGCTGAAAATAGATATTGATACTGCCTATAAAAATTATATTCGACAGGTTGAAGACGATGTTTGCTGCCTCTAGAAGGGGATCACCAGGTATAACAAGGGAAATGCGTTTTAATGACTCAATCCTTTCCACAGTTGATGAAATTGTGTGTGCTTTGGCAGATTTTTTTGGTAGCTCTTATCTTGTTCCCTCTAATTTACCCATAACTTTGTCACCTATGTTTTTAAATTTAAATATAAATATTTCTAATTTTAATGTGTCTGATGTCTTAAGTGCAATAATGCGAATAAAGCCCAAGCTGACTACTGGTCCAGACGATGTTCCAGCTTTCATTGTCAGAGATTGTGCAGGATAAATCTTATCCTCTCTCAATAATTTTTAAAGTGTCTAACAACTTGTTCAATGCCAGATATTTGGAAGTGTTCAAAGGTCTGTCCGGTCTATAAAAAAGGTGACAAACTGGACATTACCAATTTTAGACCCATCTCTATCATCGCTAATTTTTCCAAAGTCTTTGAAATACTCCTTCATGATAATATCTGGTGCAAACTTAAAAATCTAATTTCACCTGCGCAGCACGGCTTTGTCAAGGGACGCTCGACGACTACTAACTTGGTTTGTATTACTCAGTTTCTGGCTGAGGGAATAGATCAACGTGGACAAACGGATGTCGTATACACCGATTTTTCCAAAGCATTTGATCGACTTGACCACACGATTCTGCTGCAAAAACTACAACATTTTGGATTCTCCGACAATTTGATATTATTTTTTACCTCATATCTACAAAATAGAATACAGTTCCTAGCTTATGGTGGGGCCAAGTTGAGCGAATATTTGGCAACATCAGGAGTTCCCCGAGGATCTATACTTGGTCCGCTCTTGTTCACCCTATTTATCAACGATATTGTTGACAATCTTTCGGCCCACTGTTTGCTTTATGCAGACGATCTAAAAAATTTCTCGAATATATCCTCTGTAAATGATTGCCTTGAATTACAGCGAAACCTTGACATTTTGCATGATTGGTGTATTGTGAATCGTCTGGATTTAAACGTGTCTAAATGCAATGTTATGACATTTACGACAAAAAATACCGCTATTAACTTTAATTATATTATCAATGGTGTTACCCTTACTCGTCCGGATGTTTTTAAAGACTTGGGTGTTGTTTTTGATAAAAGACCTTTCCTTTGTACCCCACATGACTGACTTAGTATCAAACATAATTTGGTGTCCTTTTTATAAAGTCCATATAGACTGTATCGAGTTAGTACAGAGGAGATTTGCCAAAACATTGTGGTTTAGAGCTGATAGAGCTTACCCAATTAGAGGTTTTCCCCACGATCAGTTGCTGCATCGGTTTTCGCTTATCAGCCTTGACGAGAGACGTGTATGTTCTTCCCAGCTATTTCTCCATAAACTTATTAAAAACAGAATTATTTCCGAAGAACTATTGTCAAAATTAAATTTTCGCGTTCCTACGCTAAACTTTCGTAGCTCTGATACTTTTTATTTACCTCCTTGTATTGTAGGACAAACATTTACAAGTTTTCACCAATTAACCGAATGTGTAGTAACTATAATAATCACAAAAATTCATATGAAATTTTTAATTGTAACCTGGGCACGATCAAAAGACATTTTTACCACTAGCTTTTTGTTCTTATTTTTATATTTCCTGTTTTTTTTGCATTTGTAAACTATTTTTATATATGTAATTGCTGTTTTGTACCTGTTTTGTAACTGGGACGTAATCCTGTAAGACAGTGTATGTATAAATAAAAAAAAATAAAAGATAAATAAAAAATTATTAGGAATAGTGAAGTATGAGCCAATTTAGTTCGGTACATAGTCATTTAGTAACCCATATACACAAATTAAAATTCAAAAGGCCTTTATTGGGGATAAATGCAAAGTTAAATACATATTTAGAATGGTGACGAGATCCAGCATAGCTACTCACCTAACCACCTTAAAAAAAGTAAGGTAACAACACTTTTACTAACATAGTTTTAAATAAATAAATAATGCTTGCGTGTAGATAACACGAAACTAACAATAATAGAAAAATATACAAGTGATAAGTTAAGCAGTAATACATAAAAGACATGGTATCCAAATAGTATTTGAAACGATTGAGAGCAAACAGTATTTATTCCGAAATAAAAAAGAAAAAACACATTTTAATCTCTGGTCCTAAGTAAGTACTGACGGTATTGTTTTTTCATAGCATGAACCGATGAGCAAGCCTTAACCTGTTCAGGTAACGTATTATAGAGTCTAGCAGCACAAAAGGAGAAGGATCGCTGAAACGTCGCTGTGCTGTGACTGGGAACAATATACAAATTACGGCGCCTTGTAGCTAGACCATGAACATCTGAGCCTTTGACTAACTTTTCAAAAAGATAACGGGGAGACTCAGATACCCGGATCTTGAATGCTAAAGAAGCTATATGCAGTTTAAAACGACTTTCCATGTTTAACCATTTTGATTGCCTTTAAAATTGTCTCAATCCATAACATTCCATAACAGAAATTCTGGAGCATTTTACTATTTTTACTATTTTGAGTGAGGGCTGGCCAGTAAAGAATGACAGCATACCCAATACTCGATAGGACCAAACTATTACACAGCTGCAATCTGACGTCGGCACTAAGAAAATCTTTAAATAAATAGAGTGTTTTTAGTTTATAGTATGAAGTCTGCAACAAATGAGATACGTGAGTATCAAAGCGCATATCATCATTTATACGTACTCCGAGGTTCTTGCAGGCTCGGGAGAAATTTAAAATTTTATTATCTAACTCCAAAACAAACTGTGCATCATTACAGATTAATTCTCTGTCCTTGCCAAAAATAAGAACCATTGTTTTCTTATTATTAAGTGATCGTTTATGAGCCTCTGACATTCTTGCTATACCTGCAAGATCCCTGATAATAAAAGTGGCAGCCTTTAGGCGACTGTTATACGAAAATGAATGGTAAAGCTGCATGTCATCAGCATATTGATGAGATTGACTATAAAAGAGAAAGTTATAAAAATCTGCTGTATATATAGAGAATAATAAAGCCCCAGAACACTCTCCTGTGGTACCCCTTTTTTTACTGATATTATTGCTGTCTATCGCTCAAATAACTGAGCATAAATTCAACCGCCGCCGTGCCCCCTAGACCAAAGAACCTTAACTTTTTGATAAGAGTAGCATGACATAAGGTGTCAAATGCCTAGCTGAAGTCTAATAGGATTAAGCAGGAGTTTTTTCCACAATCCTGTGCCCTCAGCAAGTCATCCGACACCTTTAGAGGAGCTGTTGTAGTACTGTGACCCAGACTAAATCCAGTATGAGTATCTGGTAAAATTGTATTAATAAGAAGGAAATTATTTAATTGCTCAGCAACTATTTTTTCTAGAATCTTCGACATGGTACAAAGAATACTAACAGTCGGAAATTAAGGCTGGAGTAGTAATTTTTGGATCGGGAACTACATTAGCTTTTTTCGAAAGAGTGGGAAATATCCCAGTATTTAAGCATCTGTTGACCAGATAGGTTACATGTAGTGTCAGATACGGAATAATCAAGGATATAAGTTTTATGTCCATCCACACCCCTAGCACGGGATGTAATAAGAGTTACGAGTTTCTCCTGGCCGACTTCAGTATAAATTAGAAATAACTTCTTCATAATTTTTTAGAGAGATTGACACACCATTGACAAAGGTATCGTTAAACGATACAGCTGAATGAGAAATACCAGAATTTCATTTAGGCTTAGAATTTATATTTAAATAGTTGATTGTGCGCCAAAAATCAATAGGATTCGATTTTAATTTATGGTTTAAGTATGCTCTCTTTTCATTGCGAACAGACATAGTGACAAATATGTATAACACATATATACCTACGTTTTTCTGCAAAATGTGGGGTAATTTGGAGAATTTGTTGTTTCGCAACCAGTTTTTAAGATTTCACTAGGCCGCCATCTTGTTCCGTCATACTAGATATTTACCAAACACTTCATCCCTATATGACCCTTAATATTTGACCAAAATTCTAAGTCAATCGGTAAGTAGTTTTTAAGCTATGTGGCGAACTGACAGACCGATAAACAGACAGACAGACTGACGGACAAACCGACGGAATTGATAAAACATATATTTGTTGGCATCTAAGGACGCTAAAACATGAAGATATATATAAAAACCTGGTGATTTTTTCACGATTAAAAACATTTTGTTTGTGCGTCATTTTGTTCCCCCAACTTGAATTCGTACCACAAACTTACCGGTTCATCTTTATACCATAATTAATTATTTTACTAAATTTGAAATCAATTCATTAAGTACAGTGAAACCTCTCAACAACGGACAGTAGCCGTGCCACAGAAACTGTCCGTTGTATAGGTGTGTCCGTTGTGGGGAATAAACAAATTAAATACCAATGTAATTTTATTTAAAAAAATATTTTATTTTTAAGTAAAAAAACAATATGTTTAGTACAAATTATTAATACAATTGTTATTACGTATACACCAACATCTTTTACATACATATGTACATACAATAAAAATGTACTACCTAATATAAAATATTATACTACCTACATATACAGTTTGATACAGTTCTACTTTATAAAAAGTTTCTATTTAAAAAAATTATCAAGTGTTGTTTGTCTTAAACTAGTTAATTTATTAATTCCATTCCAGATTCCATTTTAGACGCAACTCCTGACATTTTTTCCCCTAAAACAGAATCTCCAGATAATATACAAAAGTTTTCAATATGCCTTAACATTTTATATGCTTCCTTAATGTTCTTAATATTGGTAAAAATAATTTCTTCATCATCACTGTCAGATGAAATCTGACCGTTCTCACTATTTTGAAATTCACTGATGCACTCACGTAGACTTATGTTAGGATTTTCCGCGAATAAACTTTCATTAATTTCTGAATATGAAGTTAAGTCGGAAGAGAATACATTGATGTTTCTACATAATTCCGATAATGGCACATCATCTTCAC
Source organism: Kuschelorhynchus macadamiae (assembly GCA_030620095.1). NCBI lineage: Eukaryota > Metazoa > Arthropoda > Insecta > Coleoptera > Curculionidae > Kuschelorhynchus > Kuschelorhynchus macadamiae. Next base: position 149,738 of record JAUTXW010000778.1, on the reverse strand, counting down.
TATCGGAGCCAACGGTTTCCTCGAGAATTTCGTCGAATCCAGCTTTGCGGAAGCAGTTATTTATGGTCTTGGATTCGACTTTTTTCCATGCAGCAATAATCCAAATCAAGGCACTTACAACATTTATGGATTTCTCCAATTGTTCGGTAAATTCAGAATACTCCATGGATGACAAATGTCGCTTGATTAAAAACTTTCTGTAGTGGTTTTTAAAATTTTGAATCACGCTCTGGTCCAATGGTTGGCAATGTGATGTATTTGGCGGTAAAAAAATTATTTTAACATTTTTTAACTCCAGTTATATTATCCAAAAATAAAAGTATATTTCGGTTTTGCCTTTGCATTTTTCGGTCAAATTTCATCAACCAATCCGACATTATATCCCTTGTCATCCGTGCCTTCTTGTTATAGTGCCATTCAAGTGGCAATTTTTCCACGCTTGATCCTTTAAAACAACGGGGTTATTTACTTTTTTCAATCACCAGCGCATTTTCTTTTGCTCCATTCATAGATGAGCATAGTAAAATAGTAAGTGTCTCCTTGGACGCTTTCCCGCCAGCACATGTTTCGCCTTTTAAAGAAAACGTTTTATTTGGCAAGGCGCGGAAAAAGAGTCCTGTTTTATCGGCGTTATACATGTCCCGCGGTACGTAGTTTTTGATAATAGCACATAATTTCGTCCGCCAATCACTTACCTGAATCAAGTCTACAGCCGCTGCTTCGCTTCGGTATTATGACGTTGACAGAACTTCTCCAACCATCCATTTCATTCTTTAAAACCATCAACTTCTAGATTCTTCGCAACTTCTTGTGCTTTTTCCTTTATTATTGTACCTATATTAGAATGTTTTTGGAGCGTACTTTTCAAAACCAGTCGTAGACAATTTGGTCTATGGCAGCACCCTCAGTTTTCGCAAATTTCTTTTTCCCTTTCACGTTCCCGGTCTCGGCGAATCGCTGGTTAAAATCGCTTTTAACAAGCGAGAGATTTTCCTACACAGAATTTTTTGGCTAATACTCTAACACTAAGTTTGGTTTTTTCCGCGCACTGGATTATTTCAACAAGACTCAAAAACCTTTTCTTTGAAGACATATTGATCGCACCAGAGTAACATCAAAACTAAGATATTCTATTGATGAAGACTACATTTTATAAAAATAAGGTGATCTATTTATTATGCAATTCACCGCAATTTACCTACAAGCCAGACAGCACACGCCAGCCTATTGTTAAACTAGTGCTATTAACAATAGGTAGGCGCCGCGCTGCCGCTTATTAGCATAGATCTAAATATTGCCCACAATGTGCAATAAAAATACTGGCATTAAATGTGGGTTTTTTTTAAATTATTTGAACATCAGTCCGTTGTGAGGAGGTAAATTTTACTGTTTTTATTAAAAATGTCCAAGTTTTACTGTCCGTTTCCGTTGTTGAGAGTGTCCATTGTCAAGAGGGTTTAATACACAGGAATACATATACTGACGGTCGAATGTTTGAATATATATAATATAATTTTTGAATTGAAAAATATAAATTAAACCTTACAACTTTTGTACTTAACATTTTTTTCTACAGCATAAAGTAAAAAAGCTAAGGGGGGTGGTACTTTTCGAATGGTCACCACTTCTTCTGTATTTCAATGACTTTTAGGGAGTTCAATAACTCCTCGAGTATTTTAATTACATAAAGTAATTGAATTGCTTTTAGTGGCTTCAACTACTTTTCAAGTATTTCAATTACAAAACGTAGGTAACTAAATTACGAGAAACAATACCTCAATTACTTACTTTGAGGAGTAATTAATATTTAATTAATTTTTAAAATATAAAGTAATTGATACTTTGCAAATATTTCTTATCGGCAGTTAATGGGAAATTGGTAATTGAAGTACTTTGGGTAGGTAATTGTGACAGCTCTGCTGGAAAATATACTGTGCCAGTTTAAAAGTTTATAATTAAATAGGCCTGTCAACGGGTATTAAAGTGCCTTTGAGAAAAGGGAAGAGACTAATAAGTGCACACACTGGAAGCGAAGAGAGATTTTTAAAAGAAGGTTTACTAACTTTTCAGTCGTGCCGGTCGAGAGATTGCTATGAGGACATGAATGATAAAATATCTTCCGGCTGGTTCGGTATTGGTTATAGGTAATACAGGCTATAATTCACGGCGCATAGAGAAGACACCAACTTCATCTTGGAGAAAACAAGAAATTATCCACTGGCTGACTATCAAAGGTATTGAGGTAGAATCGTTTTATGAAATATGCCATGGAAGATATAGCAGAAAAATATACTGAACTGTGCTGTCCTTAGCGCCATATCATTGCAAACTAAATCCTATAGAAATTATATGGCCGCAGATGAAAGGATTTGTAGAAAGACAAAACATGACATTTAAAATAAAAGATATCAAGCTACTGTTTGATCAAGCCATTAAGGAAGTGACACCAGAGAACTGGCGATAAGCAGTCTAGCATGTGATTAAACAGAACGAGAAAATGCAGGATTCTGACAATCTGATCGATCAGACCGTCGATCCTTTAATTATAATGTCAAGAGGTGATGACAGTTCCTTAGATGATAAGAAATATAACCTATTATAATTTAATTGTTGTATGACGTTTTGGTAACACGAATTTTGATTTTTACCTGTTACCTAGGTTACAGTCATACGGATTGAGTGGTTTTAAAGGTATATTAAGGGTTTTTACGTATCTGAGGGATTTGTTCTGTGTTAGTTTACTTTCAAAGACTATATGTCTAAATTCACTTATACGGAATAATAAAACCAAACTAATAAAAAAACCTGGGCCCTGTGCGCCTGTCTTATCCCAAACTATTACTGAAAAACGGCATCTAATTTGCTTGTTTTGAGTGTAATTTGGATCGTATCGAGAATTTGGAGATCGGTAGATGCGCATTTGTCAATTACAAGTAGGCTGAAATAGTCTTTCGTCAAAAAATATCACCTTTTCTCAAAAATCTGCATTTTGCGGAAATATTTTAAAGCAAGCAAACTCGACCCCTTTGTTCTTTATCACTGGACTTTAAGAAAACTTTTGGGGCAGCTGCTCTATTTTTTCTGCTGAAACATTGTATTATATATATATATATATATATATATATATATATATATATATATATATATATATATATGTATGTACAGGGTGATCAGTTAAGGGTAGCAAGCGGCCATATCTCATAAGGTATTGGTCGTATAGATTTGAGAAAAAAAATCGTAATAAAAGTCGCCAAGAGAAATTGCTCAAAATTATTTTCGAGTTTGTCAAACGTCCGCTAGAGGGCGTAACAACCAACACCAAGTAGAAAAATGGAGTTTTTATAGAATTTTGCCTAATGAAAATATATCGATGATCTCATTTTCATATTTAGTGACCATTTCCCTACACTTTTTGTCTAAAATGTTTTGTTCTATATATCAAAATAAATCGGTGGGGAAAGTTCAATTGTTTTTTCAAACAAACCAAGATGTCTCCCGTTTCTTTTGACCGATGTTAGCAAACTTAGGCTCATATGAAAGAGCATAATTTGCACTACAAAACGCTTATTTGGTTTTGAATTTTTGACTTTTGCTGGCGTCGCTAGATGGCGTTAACTGAATTAGTAGCATATTTTTTAGTTTTTTTCAAAAAAAACAAATGTAATGGTATATTCATTTTTTACATATTTTAAAAGGGGATAAATTTCTCTATAATTTAATGAAAATAATTTATCATCCACCTTTTTTTGAACCGTTGATATTGACCAAAATATTATTTTTTTTATTAAAAAATGGCACGCCACTGCTTTTTGTCAAAATAAAAATCATTTTCGTAATCACTTATTAGTTGCTAACAAAAAGAACCTCTTGACTTTTTTTCGTTAGACGAACGGTTTTGGATTGAAAAAATAAGATGTTTAACAACGAAAAATCTTAATAAAACTGTCCAACAACAGCAGGAGCAATAACACTAAAAACAAGAACATAGAACTTTAAAAATAAACGTTAAAAATAAATTAATAGTTTTGTCGTAAATGTTCAAAATGTTGTCCATTATTTTGAATGCACTGGTCCAATCTCTTCTGGGTGGAGTTGACAGCTGTCTCAATTTCCGCTCTTGGTATAATATTTATGGCGTTTTGAATTCGGACTATCATGTCTTCTCGAGTAGTTGGTCGAGTTTTATACACCAAATCCTTTATTCGGCCCCACAGATAAAAATCAAGGCAGGTTAAATCGGGGGACCGTGGTGGCCAGAAAAATAGACTGCCTCTACCAAATTAACGGTTAAGAAAATGCCTGTTCAAAATTGCACATTTCGTGAATAATGTGCCGGGCATCCATCTTGTTGAAACCATATGTTTCTTCTTACTTGTAAAGGCACATTTTCTAAGAGTCCTGGTAAATCGTTAAATAAGAAGTTCAAATACATGTCACCGGTTAGATTGCCATTAAAGATGTGCGGACCGATAATAGCACCACTAATAACACCGCACCAGACGTTGGCGCTCCATCGACCCTGCTGATAATCTTCACGTAACCAGTGTGGATTAGTCTCCGACCAGTAATGCACGTTATGAAGATTTACCCTGCCATTACTGCAAAACGATGCTTCGTCTGTCCACAATATTTATGACAAAATATGATGGTTTTCCCTAATGAAGTCTCTAAGCCAGTAGCAGTAATCGAGCCTACGTTCAAAGTCAGTGTCATTTAGGGCTTGATGAATCACGATGTGATATGGATGCATTTTAAAATCCATTAATATTTTTTGCACTGAGCCATAGGATATTCCTAAATCTCTGGAGATCTCTCTTATGCTTAAATGGGGGTCTGCATGAATATAAGCCAACACATTTATAATGTTATCTTCTCTTCTTACTCTACGATTTCTTCTCAAAGTTGGAGTTGGTTGCACTTGGCCATGTTGTCTTAAACGTAAGGCTAAACGATGAAAAACCATTCTCGAATGGTGTCTTCGGAGGGGATAACGCAGTGCATACTGCCTAGAAGCAATCGCCGCATTTTCAAAACATTGAAAATAAATTCTCAACATATCAAAGGCTTCTTCATTCGTAAAAGGCATGATTTGTTGTAAAAATACTTTTTACATAACATTAAATTAGATGTCAATAACAGGAACTATCAAAATGAATATCAACGTGATTGACAATTTGGTGTTTTGTTCCTTAACGTAGATCATGGCCTGCTTCGCTTAAATGCGATGTTAGTTAAGTTTGATTTTTAATTTAATTTATGAAATAATAATAATTATTAATAATAAATTATGAACTAAAGCATTCTCTCGCTAATTAAATGATTAGATGTAATATTTAAAAAAAGTGCATACCTATTTAAACATTTCTGAAACATATTATAGGTATCTTAAATTGTAAGTCAAGGTAAATATGCAAAAATGTTATGAGTGTCAAAAAATGCGAATTTAGCCCGAATATAAATATTCACTTAGAATAAAAATGTTTATATACATAATGTGTTTTCTTTTAACTTCCTTAATTCATTAAAGTGCACGAGGGAACATTTGGGTGAAGGCCTATTTTGTAACGTTTTTCGTTGTATACGTAGAAATAAAATATGTAAATAGCCACAAAGATAAATTCATAAATATAATTTCTCAAAGGGCAATAAACCGTTTGAGGCGTAATTTTAGTTAACCATAAGTCCAACTTTAAAAACAGATGTTAATGCACCAGGTTTCGTGGACATAAATCCTTGTCTTTGGCTATAGAGACCAATGCAGAGGTTTTTCAATTCTCGAGACACTATATATTGTATTACGCCTGTAAGCTGATACTTTTAAAGGCAGATTATATGAACGGACATTTTTAGAATCATTCTAAGAGAGTATCTGTTTTGAAAAACTATTTTAAATGAAAATGGGTAAATTTCTTTTACCCGGAACTTCCCTCGACATGAATCTTTTCTTTTATTAGGAACACTGAAGTGTGACCCAATACAATTCTGCATATAGTGATTTAGTAACACTCTAGTAGTCTCTTTTCAAATATTTTTATTAAGCGCCATTTTGTTCCAGCATAATTAATTCGTATCAAACACTTTCTACCAATGCCATATTTGATTTTTGGGCATAATTTAAAATAAATTGAATGAGTAGTTTTTATAGTAATTTTGTTAGGACCATCATTTTGTTCTGCCATATTGAATTCATACCACAATTTTACCAGTTTATCACTGTGATAGCACACTCAATGCTTGCATAAAATTTGAAGGCTGATTTTTTAAATATTTTGTTAGTCCGCCATTTTTGAGTCGCCATCTTGGATTCGTACCAAATTTTTACCAGTTGATTCATACATACTACATGAATTTTGTGCAAAATTTGGGGTAACTTGAATAATTAGTTTTTTAGTAATATTTTTTTTAACATATCACTAGGCCACCATTTTGTTCCGCCTAATTGCATTTATACCAAAATATTAGATAAAGATAAGATAAAGATAGTTTATTCATGCGAAAATTACAAGTAATTTACATACGTCATATAGAGAGAACATATCCATAATAGCTGATGACTTATTGACTAACAAAGTATTGTAATAAAATAAAATATTGTAATAAAATAAAATACACTCACATAGGTTACAAACAAAAATCTGAGTCATTAAAATTGCTATTTAAAAAATCCTGTACACTATAAAATACGTGACTAGATAAAAAAGTTTTAAAAATTTTTTAGAGGTTTTAAAAGACAAATTTCTGATTTGTAACGGGACTTTATTAAAAAGCTTTACAGAAATAAATTCTGGTCTGTTCTGACACTTTCTAAGTCTACATAAATTCTCCACAAGATCCTCCCTGCCACGAGTCTGGTAGTTATGCCTGTCACTATGTACAGCAAACGAGTGTTGATGTTTTTTAACATAAAGTACATTTTCCAAAATGAAAACCGCTGGAAATGTCAATATTCCGAGATCCCGAAAAGCGTCCCTGCAATCGTCGCGGAAACCAAGACCTGCCATGATTCTGATGGCCCTTCTCTGCAGACCAAACACTCTGCCAGCGGAGGATGCCCCACCCCACACCATTACACCATAGGACATTACAGAATGAAACAGAGCAGTGGCGGCTCGTCAGGGTAGGCCTCTGAGGCCGCGCCTCACCCCCAAAATAAAGGAAAAGAGAATTTTTTTATATAACTTTTTATCTATTACCAATTAGAAATATACTTTTTAACAGTTTTACAACATAATAACATTAAAAAAAAAACAAAATATAATCCCATAATAAATTTTTTAGAAAATAAATTCTGACCACATAAAAAAACCGACCGTGCAATCCGTGCAAACCCATTCCTAAAGAAAGTGCTCTCGAATGAGGCGAAATAATTTTAGCTTGGAAAGTTTCGACTTCTGACGTATTTATCAACGGCCGGTGCCGATGCCGGCAAGTCACCTGATTACGACAGAGCGGGATGGCGATTGCCGATGCACGCGTTTTCTATTGCATTCTTGAGGCGATAAATCTGCAGCTTGGATATGCTTTTATTGGTTATTTAAATCACATGACTAGCGAAATATTCCAACGGCTTCTTTTTACGTGGTGCGTGCGGCTGAGAAAGAAATAGGAAATAGATTGCGATAATCGCTGATTGAGGGCGTTCTGTCTTTTAAGGTGAATAAATACTCGTGAGTAAGTTTTTGTTTTGTTTTGATTTGGTAAGTTGGACCGTTCCATTTTTTGTATTTGCTTTTTGCTTTTGAAATGAATCCTATTCACGACATTATTGCTTCATTAATTGAAACGCCTTTTTTAAGAAGAAGCCAAACTGAAAAGAAACAGATATTAGTTAGCCGTCCGACGCCGAAAATTTTAGCAATATTTAACGATAAGAGGCAAGGTAAAAAATATTCAAGAACTTTTCAAATATTTTGGTACGAAACTTATAGGTGGCTATGCGGAAGTATTTATAAAGAGAGCTTATATTGTTGGCCTTGTATTTTATTAGGTTGCGTCAAAAATAATTGGAGTTCAGGGGGCGGATATTCCGATTTAAAAAAAATTTCACGAGCAGTAAAATCGCATGAAAGTTCAAGAGAGCATATTAAAAATTCGGTAGCACTTACAAGACTGGAGCAAAATAGGGCGACTATTGCGGATGCACTACAAGAAAGTGCAAGTCTTAATAAAATTGTTTATAATGAAAATGTTCGAAAAAACCGTTTATTATTAAATTATTTATTTGATGTTACTATTACTTTGGGTAAACAGGACTTGGCATTTCTAGGTCATAATAAAACAACAGATTCTTTTAACCGTGGCAATTTTAAGGAAATATTTGCATGCTTAATAAAAAGAAATGCTGAACCTACTGAACATTGTGCTAAATTTAGTAATATTTTTACGGGACAATCTAAGACTATACAAAATGAACTAATTGGTTGCATACATGACTATATTCAAGAATATATAAAAAAAGAAATCAATGACACCGATTGTTGTTTTTTTGGCGTAATTGCGGATGATAGTACTGATATAACAGAAAAATCACAGTGTTCGATAACAGTTAGGTATGTGACCAACGGATCTTTAAAAGAAAGATTTTTAGGATTTTTTGACGTTAGCGTCGTTAGCGATAATAGAACAGCAGAGAGCCTTTTTCATTTAATACAAAACAGCTTAGAGCCTTTTTCATTTAATACAAAACAGCTTAGAGCCTTATGACTTTAAAAATAAATTGGTCGCGCAGTGTTACGATGGGGCTAGTGTTATGGCAGGTGAAATAAATGGGCTTCAAACAAAAGTTAGATCTATTGCTCCTTTAGCTATGTTTACTCATTGTTGCGCCCACAGATTAGGTAAATCTAGTTTTACAACAGGGAACAAAACTGATTACCCAAAGTCGTATATTTTTTGCCACTTTATTAGGAATACCAAATTATTTCCACCAATCACCAAAACGGTCTTTTGTGCTTAATCAGATAGTAGGTAAAAGAATTCCGCGAGCTGTAAAAACGCGATGGTATACACGGTCTAAAATTTTAAACTTAGTGGCTAATGAATGGGACAATTTAATTATATTATTTGAAACTATTATTAATGACTTAAGTTCTGGAACAGAATCTATTAATGGTGCAAAAGGATTTCTAAAGCATTTTAATGATTTCGAATTTTGCCTTTTAACGCATATTTATAAACAAATTTTTAGTTGCACTGATGTACTGTTTCAAATATTACAGTTAAAGCATTTAGATATAAATTACTGCATTTCGCAAATAAACCTTGACAAGCAACGAATTATTGAATTTAGAAACGAGGACCATTTCAAAGAACTTTTCAATATTGCTAAAAAAGCCACTATTCTGCCAACTAACACACGTCGAGGGCAATGTTCTAGCGACTTTGATATTTTTACTAAATATAAAATATTATATTTCGAAATAATAGATTGTATAATTCTTCAATTAGGGACGCGGTATGAAAATTTAAATAATTTAAATTTCTTTGCTTTAGTCGATTGCACAAAATATTCGGAATATGTTAAATGCTTTCCAGACGACTTATTAAATAATTTATTAAAAAATTATCCAAACATTTTTGACAGAGATAGATTAAAGAATGAGCTTTCTGTATTGTATAGGGATGAACAATTTTCAAATTTAGATGTGGAAAAAAGTCTAGCTTTGTTATTTAAAGATTTTAAAGCAATTTTTGCGGAAGCATATAAGCTTTTTAATTTAGTTTTAACTATTCCCGCAACAAGTGTATCGGCCGAACGAAATTTTTCATGTCTTAAACGGATCAAAACCTACCTAAGAAACACAATGACACAAGAACGGCTTTCGGGTTTAGCAATGATGTCAATAGAGCAGGAATTACTGTCAGAACTTAGTGAAGACCAAAACTTTTACGACCAAATTATAGATAAATTTGCAACCTTAAAAGACAGACGATTTAGATTTAATGTACAAAAAGTAGTTTTTTTATCTTATTTCATACAACTATTTATTTTAAGTTTTAATAAACTAAATTATGTTTTTATTATCGCAATCACCGTTATATTTTAGTGATATGTGTACTTGTTTTGTTTACTTTTTATTTACTTTTTTTAGAGTTTATTTTTTTAGTTTTTAATGGTTTAGTAGGGCTATTGGCGATGACCTCCATTAAAAAAAAAGGTCAACGCGTCGCAGAATAATACCTCATGGGTGACGTGGAAATTTATTCACATTTAAACAAAATTAACCTCATGTAGCCTCACCCTTCAATATACTCACGAGCCGCCACTGGAACAGAGTATAGTAAGCAGTAAGCAGAGTGCCCTGAGATACGCAACCTGCTAGGTTTCTTAGCAGAAAAACGACACCACCGAGCCTCCCGGACACACTCTGAACTTGGATATCCCATTTAAGTTTTGGATCCAAATTTATACCCAAAAATCTTACCGAGTCTTGATTGATCCCTCCATTAAGGTCCCTAAGAGTGAAAATCATAGACTGGGTCTTGCCTGTGTTCAGCAACAGACGATTAGACACAAACCATGACTCCGCTCGTAACTGTGCTCTACCTGTCTCAGACTCAACATCCTGCAAAGAGCCACCTCGGAGAGTAAGCGTAGTATCATCTGCAAAAAGAGTGTATTTTGCGTGTGGTTCGTGCATAGGTAGATCTAGACTAAGACTGAACCCTGTGGTACACCGACATCAATCACCCTTTCCATTGATGACACCCCACTCACCCGTACGATCTGGCGACGGTCGTGCAGATAAGATTTCAGAAGTGCGACACTGTTTTGGATGAAATTGTAGCAGACAAGTTTGCGAAGCAAAATATCGTGGGAAACGCAATCGAAGGCTTTACTGAGGTCATAGAAGCTTGACAGGCCATACTCAGAGTCCTCAAAGGAATCCATGATACTCGAGAGTAGGTCCAAGATACCCAGTATGGTGTTTCTATCCTGTCTGAAACCAAATTGATTATCTGAGAAGATGTTGTTCGTCTCAAAATACCTCAAAATTCTCAGTGACATGCACTTTTCAACAATTTTAGATATGATGGCTAGCAGGGATATAGGGCGGTAATTCGAAACATCGTCTCGGTCACCCTTTTTGAAAATTGCTTTTTTAAGAACCGATGGAAAAATATTTTCCTTAAAACATTGATTGATTAGATTAGTTAGAGGATAAATAATTATATTTTTGATAGTTTTAACTAAATTTACTGGCAGACCATAAATATCATTACTATTTTTGTTTTTTAGAGAATCTATTATGTCCCTCGTTTCATTATAGTTTACTCCGCTAAACGAGAAGCAAACTTCATGAATATTAATATTATTTAAATAGGTCATTGGATCAATGTTATTATCCGATATATTATTCATTATGTTATGGGCAACGTTTGTGAAGAAGTTGTTAAGAGTTTCAACATCTATGGGGATATTAATAGATTTCTTTTGATGCCCTCTATTGCAATTTATGATACTGCACATGCGTTTAGTTGGATTTCTGGCTGACTGAATCATGCCATCATTTGCTGCACGCTTTTGATCTTTTATTACTTGTTTATAGTGTTTTTTTAAGTTTTTGTATTCCGCGTGTTGTAAAAGTCAAATAAGACCTTGTTGGTCGAAATATATGTTTATCAGCCCCAACAGGTTTGCCACTACCGCAAACACTGAAATGGAGAACCTGGGCAAGGTGGTCCGAAACATCCAACTCTCTCACCCCAGCCCATACAGAATCTCTCTTACCAAATCATCCCCATATGACCTGATGAAATTTTGACCAAAATTTGAAGTCAATCGGATAAGTAGTTTTTTAGACAGAGAGGCCGAAGAACTTGAGAAGAAATGTGAAGATCGGAGGGTGATTTTTTCACGATTACAATAATCCTCTTTTACGAGGGAAGTAATAACAAAAACAAATCAAAAATTTGTTCATTACCGATAATTTTCTTACGTTATATAAAATGAAAAGCAGGGACCAAAATTACAAATATTACTAATACCACTAATTCAAATCGTACTTAGTTAAATTAATACAAGTAAATATATCAAAACACATTTTAATTAGAGCCTGGAAAATAACAGTTTCGAAAATATCATCATATTACAAAACACACATACATAACAAACAGAGAGTCCTTTATAACATCAAATCTATTTATTTCTACCAAATATTAATTAATTAGTATGTACTTCTGAGCACAGAAACATATGACATGAATATCTCAATTGTACGAGCTTTAGTTAAATTTGTTATAGATTAAAAAGAACTTATTACAATCTAGAAATAAAAATAGAGTTCATTATTTACATATTTAGCCACTGCCAAGATTACCTTACAGTACAAGGTCGATCGTACGACGATGCCAAGCCTAGCCAGGAACACCAATGTTTATACCAATTTATATTACGGTGAATATGTTTAAACATGATGCAATAAAATTTTCATACAAAGAATAGTAATGTGTTTCCAGTGTTAGTTTATAAGCAGTGTAAAGAAATTACTTTTATTGCAAAATAGTAAAACATAAACTAAAATACCCAAAGCCTCAGATCAGATTACACCAGTAACAAGAGTTTTAGTTAGATATGGCAAACTGTGGTATTAGACCATCCCACTTTCATTGACAAGGGATCCTTATAGTAAAAAAGTATAATAGTCTACAGTAAAGATTGTTACAGGATCACGTGACCGGCGTGGCTTAAAAACCAATAGCGGGTCGTGGAACTACAATACATTTTAATATTAAAGAAATAAATTTGCTAAAAAATATTTTATTAGATACCAAGCTTTTCTTAGCGTCACTACTGCATGTGTTTTAAGGTATTATTGTCTATTTGTTGATATGGTTCAAATCTTCTAATTATATGCTGCTTTACTTCAAGAAGCAGCGTTCTAAAGGAGCCGTGACATTACAAGAACATTGATTTTTTAAATATTTTATAAATAAGTTTTATTTACTTTATCTTGGACGAAACTAGGAGCTTTAGTTGAATGGAATTTTCTTTTAATTACTAAGAAAACAGCAAGATTTCTTTTTCCAGGAGACATGTCTAATGGAAGATACCTTATTCACTTATTTTGGGTCACATGACGTATTGACCAATCCGGTTCAGTATAATAGAACGTTTATTTCGTCGGCGGTCATGTGAGAATTCTCAGAAGCAAAATGATACACGAAAGACTCTGAGGTGATTTTTTTGACGATTACAATAGTTTTTCCTATCAGAGAATTAAAATAATTATAGAATATATCTATACTATATTAAAATAGTCAAAGGGCGTCTCACTCTCAAAAAAACGTACTGCGATTTCGAAAATCACTAGATTTTGGATGAAATCTGGGGAAATAATAAAGTTTCAGAAGATTTCGCGTCTTTTTTTAATTTTCACTTGAGTTGGGTCAATTTTTTATATAAGTGTTTTCAGGTAAAGGAATTTAAACGGTAATTCTTTGGGTAGTAAAAGTAAAAATGTGTACGTAAACATGTTTTAAACTGGTTACAATTTAAGATTTAGGATATTGAAAATTAAAAAAAAATCTTTTATTTTTTAAATTTTAGCTATTAACATGGAAAAACAATATGACAGTTGGCTATTCTATTCTTATCGTATTCTAGTTGCAAAAAAAACATGTTTTCTCAGTTCCTTCGGTTAGTTTTTATGTCTCTCTAAACTATATTGACTAAAATTTCATAACTTTTATTTTTAAATACTTCTAGATACTGATATTTCAGTCGAATCTGTACAAATGACAAAATTCTTTCGCTATATTGGCGCCACCATTTTGATTTTTATTGTGCATTCTTAAATAATCCCCACAAATGTTAAAATCATCCGTCCGACCTGTTGACATTGTCATTTTGGCGCCGCCATTTTGGATTTCTAAACGTTGACTAAAGAAATTGGGATTTTTTTATATCCGAAAGTGTATGCATGTCAAATTTGAAAATAATCGGTAATGGAAGTGGTGAAAAATCCATTACAAGATTTGAACCAGACATACAAACATACAATCAGATAATCAAAATTAATAATAGCGCGTTAAAAGCATTGATTATAGTTTAAAACTCAATAGTATTCACTAAAGAGGTTTAAATTTAGACAAGGTCTAAGTTGACAGTTACAGGTTTAAGATGACATTTTTAACAACTTACCAGGTCATCCCCATATGAGCCTTAGGACCCTGAGACACAAAGATCTGAAAAAATTTGGGAGGGTGATTTTTTCACGCTTACAATACTGCCCTTTTATGTACTTCCCTCATAAGGGGGTAACATATACGCGATCTAGGTACCTAGGTCAGATATCGAAATAAAACAATATTAAAATCAATCATAGCGAAAACTTTAGGTTGAAATTTCGATACCACCCTGTATAATTAGAGAGTGGCCGCAATGGTAGAAAATGCTTATTTTGATATTCTACATATCATCATATATCGGTTGATATACAAAAACCCACAATGTGTGAATTTGAAATAAATCGGTTTAAGCGCCCTCAAATGAGTCTGTGTCGCATCTTTCATAGCGTCACAGCGCAATGGGATAGTCTAAATCCTTAGCCAGTTTAGATTGGGAGAAATATCTTACATGGGCTGACTCGTCGTCGGTCAATAAGACCTACGGAGTTTGGATTGTCGGAATCCGGAGTTTGCCCGGAGTGGCGCGCAAACTTCACTACTTTGCAGCTAAGTCCGGATTTGCGAGGAGATTATCCAATCGTAAAGCCGACGCCGCCTCTCAGCTTTTTTGTTTATTGTCTTTTTTTCATAATTCATAAATGGCCGGCCCCGTCTAATTTATTGCCTTGCACAGAAGGAGCATTTATAGAAATTAATGACCATAAATATTTGAGCTAATATCGATTGAACGATCATATAAATTGTTTAAATGCAGATAATATCTTTGACTCCAAAACAGGGCACAGTTTACATAAAAACCACCTATAGTCTGTTTCAGAAATGTATAGAGTAATAAAATGGGGAATTCCGTCAAGTTTGGCTGAATTTAGGGCTCGTCCATAGGCGTAGGTAAACTTTGTTTATAGAAATAATAATAAAGATTCTTTTGAATCCCAGTCCTTTTACATAACTAATAGACTAGTACTTAATGGAACTGAGTTTTAAACATGTTGGTATTTGCTGTTACGCCATACTGTTTTTATTAAACAAATTTTTCAAAAAGTTTAAAGCAAGCACAAAACACCTTTCTATTAGCTGTTACCTGTTTGCACTTTAATCCTGCCCCTCTGCTTGCAATGCCAATTTAAATAACATCTTATTGGCAGTTTTAATTTCTTTAGGCAAAATGAGTGATTCAGAAAGAATCATTCCTTCGGATATTGAACAGGAAGCATCCAAGGCAATAGACAGGTTGCTTCCAGAAAAATCCAGGCCAAAATATGAGTATATTTTCAATACGTTCCAAAAATGGTACAGAACTATGGGAATGAAAAGGAACTTATTGTATACTTTGGGGAATTATGTACTAATTACCTATAGGCCTTCATCTCTCTGGGCGCTTTATTCTATAATAAGAACAATGATATATATTGAACTCAATATTGATATCAGCAAATTTAGAAATTTAGTAGCCCTCCTCATAAGAAAATCTGAGGGATATCAATCAAAAAAGCCAAGGGTATTAACTAAAACCAATAGTATAACATTCCTTCTAGAAGAGGATGACAAAAAATACTTATCTATGAAAGTAGGAGAGAACGAAAGCTTCAAAAAGTGCAAGGAATATTTACAAACGAGCCAGTATGGCATTGGTAAGAGAAAGGATAGAAGCTACTCGACGTGATTTGGATATAAACGCTCGTAAGTTATTAAATATTCATTTAAAATTAGCTTTTATACTTGAATATCACATATTTAGAACTCTCGATAACATTATCAATGCGCAAGCAGAAATGATATATCAGGCAGTTACCATTAAGCAACAGAAAAAGTTCTAAGGGCTGCTGGACAGCCAAAGACCAATAAAACCTCCACAGGATACAGTTATAAATTTATCTTCAAAAATCCTCACTGAAGCAGAACAATCCGTCCTCTCTAAAGATCAAAACTTCGCTATTACAGTCGAAGTCGAATCTATCAGCTGCGGAAAGAACGGCGATAAAAACATTAAACAACGATACAGACATTTTGGTCCTTCCATAGGACAAGGGAAATGCCACTGTCGTCATGGACAAAACAGATTACGTTAAGAAAATACAACTACTTTTGGACGACAACATCTATAGAGTAATTCAAACAGACCCGACCAACAAAATTGAGAGACGGATAACCAACCTTATAAACGCATCCAACCAACCTACCAGCAGACGAGAAGAAGATGTTAAGGCCAAGCAGCTCCAGGATCCCGCGGTTCTACGGACTACCTAAAATACACAAGGTTAATGTACGACTTCGACCTATCGTCAGTGCAATAGGATCTGCTACTTAAAAAATTGTTGAGAGGTTTCACTTATATATATATATATATATATATATATATATATATATATATATATATATATATATATATATATATATATATATATATATATATATATATATATATATATATATATATATATATATATATATATATATATATATATAGATATATATTGTTTTTGTAGGTTTTCTTGGACCGTAACTTTTATGTATATTTTTTTGGTTTTCTATTTTCTTGGGATTTTCTTAGGGCCTTGTAAAAGTTGTGTTTATTGTTGTGATCTTTTCACATATTTATTAACGTTTCGGTCTATTTTGACCTTCTTCAGAATACATTGAAGTTAGAAACTAAAATAATTTTTAACTGTTAAATCATTCTGTATTTTACAATTTTTTACTTTCACTTACCTAGGAACAATCAATCTAGCAAAATGCATTGCTTTCAGTAATAAACTATAATTTCCTGGATCATTTATCATAAAACACAAATTAGTTTTAGTCATTACACGTAAGTACATTTAACACGACGTTTAGTATGACAATCCACAACAGTAAAATAAAAACAGTAAACATATATGGGACAGAGAAATTTTCAGACTGAATGTCGATGTGAGATTATTATTGTTATTGCTATGGGTGACTTCTTCTGTAAATTTTTTCTAAGATTTAATTAGATTATAAGGTATCTGCTACACAAAACTGGAATTCCTTTTAAATATTATTATTTTAGGTTGTTGTAATATATTGATGTTTTATTTCGGTTTTTGAGTTTAGAGCGTTCGGGTTATTTTTAATGTCAATCATTTCCAAAAAATCTCGCTTTTTTGTATGATTTTCTGTTCTTAATATCTTAGTGTTTTCATAGTTAAAAGTATGATTTTTTTTCTTGACAGTGGTCAGTAAGAGCGGTCTTATTTTTCTTGTCGTATTTGTGGCTGTTAATTCTATTTTTCAAATATTGACTGGTTTGACCGATGTACACGCCATTGCCATTTTGACATGGGATTTCGTAAACTACGTGAGATTTTTTATTTTTGGGGAATTTTTGATTTTAGTTGACTGAAATTATTGTTTAATAGTTGATATCCTTTATGTGCGATTGTAATGTTATGAGGCTTGAATATATTTTTTTAACTTTTCTGATAGACCCTTAACATATGGCAAAGAAAGATACTTATTTTTTTGTTTTTGGTGTTCCTTCGGAACACTTGTAGTTGATTGTAATCGACATTTTTTTCAAGAAGGTCAAAATAGACCGAAACGTTAATATATATATATATATATATATATATATATATATATATATATATATATATATATATATATATATATATATATATATATATATATATATATATAGATATGTATATATCGACTATCGAATATCGACTTTTTTCACTTTAATAAGGTGCAAGATTCATTTCGTGCTATGTCCCCTTTATAGAACAAAAATGTTGCATTCCGCATATGCACTGATGCTTTATAAGCTGGAAATTACTATCCAATCGTCCAATTTTAGATTTTTACTATTTTTTATGGTTATTTGAAAAATAGCTCCAGTTTTCAAAAAATCAGGCATAACCTTAATTAACTCGGAAGCTATGCAGAACTCGACAGTAGTTTAAATTGGTAACTTACATTTATTTTTGACAAAGAATCAAATAATGGACAAAAATACAGGGCGTCCCGTTTAAAATGTTATAGCTTGATAAGCACAATGCTATATATATCCCGGAACTGTCTCCAAACTGTTAGGTCATTGTTTAAATAGACCCTTAATTTCCAAAGCATCAACACATATTTCCTTGATAAAGATGACGTTGTTCTGAAGTGTAGTCCTGCATTAGTAAAAAGAGTTAAAGTGACATAAACTCTCCACTAAATTATTGGTAAAGGAATCTTTTGCTCTATCTAATCACGTAAGAAATATACGTGACATTTAACCATTTCTGTAAAACATAAATATTTACTATTTCTAATAACACTGCAAAATTACCGTATGGAAATAAATCAGTCGAGATGTAAATAAGCTTTAAATTGTCACAGCCTAACACAAGATATTCTATCTTCTTATTTTTTTGCTAGAATAACCGTCTCCATACAAAAGCCTCATTATTACTTTTCTCCCGTCGCTGAATGGAAAAGAAACTTTTTTTTTGGAAACACGAATATTGTACTAAAGAAAAATTACGTATTGAAAAGGAACAGCACCGAGGAAGCGCCAAAAATTTGTCGGTTGATCATTTCCAATTCCAAAATCATTTGGGCCAGCCTACGTGTCTCTAATTAAAGGAAGCGTTGTCGCCACAACATAAAACCGAGCCAAAAACTTAAAATGCGTCAGACTTGGCCGTATTTGTGAATTATATATCAAAACGAAAATAGCTCAAAAATTAATTGCCTAAGTCTTGCTTGCTCTCCACGCGTGGTTTTAGGGCTCTTTGACACCAGATTTTAAATATAGGTGATCCATTCTCCAGAAATAACTGTAAAGACATTAATTTGGGATGGTCCATCTATAAGTTCGTCCACCGAAAATAGCATAACAGTTCGGCATAACTGTGCGTCTTCTATTTCAACAATAATTTATACAGCTTAATACAGACTTGATTTTAGATAAAAAAAATTTTACAGAGTTCAAAAAAACGCACTAACTTGAAACACACACCCTGAAAATTTTACTCTCACTACTTATTGTTTTTCACTTTTTAGTGCATTTTTTTTGAAGTCGGTTTTATTTTTTCATAAAAAATTTTACGTCATCTTTTGTAGTTTTATCTATACGAGTTTGATGTAAAAATCAGGTGTAACAAATGGTCCACTGTATAATATTTTTTCCTGATATAATGGTGAACGCGGAGAATCGAGTCGAAAGAGCAGAATATTAAAAAACTTCTTGCAAAATATCTTCACGCAAAATAAATGGCGTCATTCCGCCATTTTTAACATTTTTTTATTTATATTATTCTTGCTATGGGTCTACTCCAGCAATATCCTGAATATCCCCTGAAAATTTCATCTAAATTCGTTCAACCATCTCGAAGTAATCGATGTACAAACAACAAAATGTCCGCCATTCGACCATTTTTATTTTTTTTTAATATGCTTGCTATGGGACCACTCTTCAAAGTCCTCTGAAAATTTCATCCAAATTGGTCATACCATTGCGGCGTTATCGATGTACAGGGTGTCCCATTTTAGGTACTTTTGCGGGGTATCTCCGTTATTTTTATAAACAACTGCCTACAGTTGCGGTTTTCGCGACAGTGTAGTACTTTTTCGTAAAACTAACGACGCCTTAACAAGATTATCATCGCCCTTTTAGTTTTTAAGATACAGGGTAAATTGAAAATGTTGCATTTTCAGGCACCCCTCGTACCTCAATTACCAGATAACTTATCGAAAATATGAAAACTGTTTCTTATATAACTTTTCCCGTAGAACTCAATTCCGTCTTCTGAATTAGTATACAGGGTTAGGTCAAAAAGTTATGGGACCCTACTTTATTGTTTTAAAGGGAACATCCTGTATATTTATCGACTATAAAATTTGTCGTTATTTTACATTTTCAAAAATATATAATAGTATGCTCTATTTCTCAGAAATACGAAAATAAATGACAATTTTCTTAAATTAAATGCATAATTTAATAGTAGGCCATGAATAATAATAATAAACAGTTGAAAGTTACATATTTAACGAAGAATTGGATACCTTGCATATAGGTATCTTCTTATATACAAATACCTATAGAGTTTTTTAATAACAGTAAGTTTGTAACAACAGTTATATAGCATAAAGTAATAATATAACAAACACAAAAAAATTAAAAATTAAAGCAAAAACTTATAATGATAATACAGATTTTCATAGTTATAATAGTTTACTTACCCTTGGAAATATAATTCCGAGGTTTATTCAGAATTTTCATTACTCTGTATAAAACATACCAGCATATCATATTTTTCATATGCTGCCATAATTCGAAGAAATTGATAAATATCAATTAAATAAAAATAGAACGTTTATAAATTGCTTTATAAACCAAAAGATGATCCACAAACCGTAATTGAGTTGACCCTTGGAAATATAATTCCGAGGTTTATTCAGAATTTTCATTACTCTGTATAAAACATACCAGCATATCATATTTTTCATATGCTGCCATAATTCGAAGAAATTGATAAATATCAATTAAATAAAAATAGAACGTTTATAAAATGCTTTATAAACCAAAAGATGATCCAAAAACCGATGAGATATTTGACGTTTATTTATGTTTGTTATCATAAACAATAGCCATAGCCTACTATTAAATTATGCATTTAATTTCAGAAAATTGTCATTTATTTGCGTGATTTTGAGAAAAAGTGCCTACTATTATATATTTTTGAAGAGGTAAAAAAAAGACAAATTTTATAGTCTATAAATATACAGGGCATTCCATTTAAAAAATAAAGTAGGGTCCGATAACTTTTTGACCTGACCCTGTATACTAATTTTGAAGGCATAATTGAGTTCTACGGGAAAAGTGTGAATGAATGTGTGAAATTTTGTTAACGGCATTTTTAGTTTTACGAAAAAGTAGCACACTGTCGCGAAAACCTCCACTTTCTATCTATAAAAATAACGGAGATACCCCTCAAAAGTACCCAAAATAGGACACCCCGTACAAACATAAAAAAAAATACGTAGGGTCAAACTGATAACCTCCTCCTTCTTTGAAATTCGTTGAAAATTATCACGAGTGTAGTCGGTTAATAACATTTTATTCATACGGAATGTTCATTTTTCGAAAATTTTAAGTAAAATACTAGATTTTGAGGTTGCACATTTACATGGGCACCCTGTATACATAAAATTACATAACGGAATAGCAAAAGAGAAGGGGTTGTATGTCTATTACACACCCCAAGGCTTTAGTTTGAAAAAAATGTAAAATTAATTAAACTCGCTGCCTTAATCGCCCTTATATCTTTGTTTTTTTATATTATATTTACAAAAAAACGGGTGAACGGATTTCAAATGAAAAAGTATGGGACCACCAGAGGAACGTCCTTTACAATTTGGCATCTGACTCATCAAAATCCGCCAAGACATTTATACAATATGCGCGAACAAAAAAAAATACATACAGGTCGAATTGAGAAGTCAGTTAAAAATAAATTAACAATCAGTTACATCAACTCATTTACAAAAATGCTATATTATTGGGCCCAATAACAAGCAAAAATTGTATCTATCGTTTTAGAAATACATCAAAAGTCTACAGAAGTATGAAATACCAATAGATGAAACTATATACCAATCGACATGCAATGACAAGTTTGTTTTTGCTTTAGAAATAAGGCAAATATGCATTGAAGTTTTGTTGGCCAATGGTTCAAGTTACAAATTATCATTATTTTAATATAACGAATACTAATTATCATTTTATATAGAGCTCACACAATAGTACATATTTTTTTTTTTTTGATATTCCCACAAAAGATGCTCAATTATTTTCTTTTTAAGGAATCCTATTAGTTTTTGGAACTAACAGCATTGCGAAAAAAAACTTCTCCAACTTTGAAATGGGCCACCCTTTCCTCGACCCAATTTCAAAACTCATTTGCGCAAAAAGCTTTTGATCGATTTTTAATTTTGTTTTTTTATTTGAAAGCCTCAAGGGTCTACTTTATACTGTTTGTCACCCAAACGATAAGAGGTCCACAATAATCATTACACAGCGAAAATCGTAAGTGCATGTTTTTTACTTAAATTTTGAAACGCCTTGTATATTTGAAAACGAGTCCTAAGTTTTCATTTATTATTTTTCCTTAGCTAGCTTTATGTTCTGGCTTGCATTTATTTTTTGAATTTTGTTTCTGGCTCAATTGGCAAAAAAGTTGTAGCGATTTTACGATAACGTTAATTTTCCCAAGAAATTGAATACGAAATACGGTATTCTGTATTAATATGAAAAATAAGTCTTGAACAATTGTTTCTAGCCCAATAAGCGACAAAATTATACAAAATAACTTAGGTATGATGTTAATTTCTCAAAAAGTATATTTTTATCTTTAAACAAAACACAGGGAACAACGTCAAAAGAAACAAAAACGACAACAATAAAGTATTCCAACAGCAAATAAAAATACAAAAAATGACAAATGAAAATAATTTTCACTTCATCATTATCACTTTCTCCTCTACAAATTGATGAGGTTAGTTTTCAATTCGACGTTTCGGATTCGGGCGACCATCATCAACCTTTTTAATTTAAATACGGACCTGGATTTTTATTTCATTATTAGATACCTACCAAAAGTTGTAAGATTTTTCCTGAATATTTTCACTACGGTAAATTGAAAAACAAATGACGATCGGAAAATTTAGAAATCACCATCAACTTCGTTATTTTAAATAGAACACCCTGTATATTTTTAAATTTTTGGATCACCATCATCCTCTTTTCAAAAATGTATAATATGTCTACACTTACATATACACTACTATAGTTTTTGAGCTATTCGACTTCAAAATTGCCCCTTGTGGGAAATTCAACATACCATATTAGGTCTAGTTAGCCTTGAATACGATTCGGCCATTATCGTACTTAAGTCGCTCTAGCCATGAAATCTTAACTGAAAACAAAATAATTATTTGTCAATCATTGTTGCCAATTCAGCATTATTTTGAGAAATCAATTGCAATTTAGCACTCTTTGCGGCTAGATTTAGCACTTGTTCTTTGTACCGAGTTGGCAACACTGTTGTCAATAATAATATTTCATTTGCGTTTTACACTGAGCTTAAAATGTTAAAAATGATTTTTATCGAAAAAGAAAGACCACTAAAATAAAATTAAGTTAATATAATATTTTCAACAGGTACAAAAACACTAACTAATCGTAATTGAATAAAGAAAGATAACACTTAATATTTATGACAGAACCTATTTACAAGTTATTTACATGACCACAAGGACATTCGGTATTTAAAATTACTATTTCCTGCTGGATTTTTTACCGTAAATCCTCCAAGTTATGGGTTCTATTATTAAAGTAGACTTTGCCTTTCAAATATCCCCACAAAAATTATCTAGGGGTATGAGATCGGGGCCGTTTGCTGGCCACTGATAAGGGCCTTGCCTTCCGATTCACAAACGATAATGATTATTTAAAAAATTGGTAATCAGCCCAGTTATTCGAATATCCTGATGAATGGGAGTAAAAGCTTAATAAAAATGTGTATAATCAAACCTAAAACAATTGTTGCCTATATTTCCTAAAATATTTTTTAAGGGATCATTAATTATTAGTCGTTTTTTTTTAAGGAATAGCCCAGACATAATTTTATCACTGCAGCAAATATATAAACAGCTGGTAAGCATTCTTCGTTGTCCTGCGATCTTTGTCTCCAGTTGACAACTCCAATGCATCTCTCGCCCACGTGCGTGCGGGAAAATATTCTGGATCGAATATTGTTTATATACCAGAATGTACACTTCGCCATGGATAACGTTATCAAGGACAGTTGAATATCACCGATTTGGCAACCAAATAAAACTCGAATAATATACCAAACATCTTATTATAACTGACTTCTCCGATCTATGTTTTATTTTAGACCTATCTTTATTTTTATTTAGTTACTGTTACATGAAGCTGTTCTTTTCTCCATATGCCTGTATTTATTCAATAAAATATTTTAAACCTGTGAAAACACTAACACGTTTTCACTTATTTTATTAACAATTTTTTTTACGAAAAATACCGTTTTTAGTTTACTCTTTTAAGATTGGGGTATGTGTAACGTGATAGCAATACCACCAGGTTTAACCGAAAGAACACATTCAAAAAAAATCTCTTTTGAAGGATGTTCTTTTTTTTTAAACCGTTGAGAAGAGTAATTTTCCCCGTCAAATAAAAGGTAGAAAAAAGGCTCTCCCGTATATTTTATTGATAGTCAAGAAATTATTTATATATACAGTAAAAAGGTATATTACCCGTTATGGTTAAATATTTAATTATATTTTTATTAATTTTAAAAAAGAGGCTTGTCAATTTGGTACATGAGTATTTGTGTATATTTGTTTTTAACCATTTTATTAAGCGGCCATTTTGTTCCGCCATAATGGCGTCACACCAAAACTTTACCAGTTCAGTTATATCACACATAATTTTGGACTTCTACCTACCATTTCATCTCCTTATAACCCTCGAGCTTTGACCAAAATTTGAAGTCAATCGGATAAGTAGTTTTTGAGTTACGACGCGCGCAGAGGGAAGGACAGGCTGACAAAGCAACGGAAATGAAAGAACAAGATATATACAGGGTGTTCGGGACCAACGTCAGGAAACTTAAGGCCATGATTTTACATGAAAAAATAATGGTAGCAAGTCATTTAGGTAGTGGACGCTCTTATCCAAAGGTAAAAATGCTTATTTAAGTTGCCACGAGAGGGCACTTTACCTACAACTGAAAACTTATTTCTTAACTTATATTAAAACTTTAATATCGCTTTGCGTTAAAACGGTATATTAAGTTTTCAGTGGTAGGTAAAGTGCCCTCTGATGGCAACTTAAAGAAACATTTTTACCTTTGGATAAGGCATCCATTACCTTAAACTTATGTGTCAAATATAAAGTTGAACCGTAAAGAAATAAAGGAAATATTCCCAAAATTTAAAATTTAAAATGCAACTTTGATCAGCCGTTACTAGGAAACCATTGAAACTTTGACATTTTCTTCAATGACTTGCTACCATTATTTTTTCGTGTAGAATCGCGGTCTTAAGTTTCCTGACATTGTTCCCGAACACCCTGTATAGACATCCCGCCCCTATTGGGCAGGATGGAAACAATAGCGCCTGGACTCTGACTTAATAATTTGAGTTGAAAGTGAGGCTTCAGACCCATATTATGTTGCCATTTTTGACAGTTGGACAGCTTTTAATTATTAAACTAAAAAACATGTTTATCTAATGTTTAATGGTCACTGATGATGATTATCAGTCAGTATAAGCATAATAGCCCGTAACAGCTTTAGAAATTACAAAAAGCGGAGACTTTATATACCCAGTACGTAATGTCAAAAATTGAATTAAAGCCTGGAAAATGTCATTATTCCCAACTGGACTGCTTTAACACCCCGTATATAAATATGAATATATGTCACGAAACCTTACAATATACTAAAAGCAGCAACACTAAATACCGTAGCAAAAAATAAGATTATAATTACTACTAAGTCCTGCGTATATCGAAAAAAGCTATAATTATTCCGAACAGATATTACCAGCGGTTACTAAACATACTGGAAGAAGCAAGCATTGCTTACTCCTAATTAAAAGGGAGAAACCTCTTAATAATTAAAACATAAATATACATACATCTAAATCTCCATATTATCATTGTATTTATTATTTTGTTATTACGACCTTCATTTTGTATATAAAATACTTGCTATAACTTTATTTGAACAGGATTTCTATACTTTCCGGATGTATATTCATTTTCACAGCCTCTCAAAGTATCCGAGATAGAAACATCAACAGATATTTGCAAATTTTGAAGGCTTTTCGGGTTAAAAACATCGCGACCCTCTCAAACTGGTTATTATGACATGTCGGTCAAAGCTACATAGCTGGTAAAGCCAGGCCAACTCGAAAAAGTGGTAAATTTAATGGCAAATGGAAAAATAATGCATTTTTACTCGAATCCAGATTTTACCCAATTTCTCGACTTCGGATAGAAAAAAGATGGAATTTTTGATATTTATTTTTATCCCAGGAGGTACCAATACGACTTTACGAAGGGCCAAAGAATGATAAACAGAATTCGTGCACGCTACAATTAAAAAATTTCTCAAAATTCACTCCTAACCCTGATCGAGCTGAAATAAAGACGTTTTTTGCGTATTTAAAAAAGAACAAAATGAAAACAAAATTGCAATTTTATTTCTAAATGGCTCGCCCTGTATACACCGCGGAGTAATTTTGGTGATGTGATTTTTCAATCCCTCGGGGGAAATTTTCTATAAAAAATTTGCGTTCCTCGTTACTCTTCTCGAAAAAAAAAATAGGAGAAAATGTGAAAAGGTTTTTTTTAGTTCTTTTGCATTTCGACCGCTTACGTGGCATATGAGATATCGGCATCTTATATTGATTTTAAACCTCTATTCTGAGGTATATAAGTATTTTTGTAGAAACATCGTAATTATAGTGAACATAAGAACTTTTTTTTTGTATCATTGTAATGTCTACAGTTTTTATCACTCATATTTTGTCCACTTGGAATTTAATGAAGTTTACGTGTAGAAATTGTCTTATTTTCCGAAAATATCACGCTTGAACCCTCTGACTACCACTAGAGAACAAAATAAAGGAATATTAAGTTATTATTAAATGTCACAGATAGTATAAGTTAATATTTATAATATTATATTTGCGAATCTCAGATTTAAGTCCAAGCATACACTGAAAGGTAATTTCACTGTATGTTAAAATAGTAATTAAATTCATCTTGCTACATTATACACTTATTAAAATTGTGATGCTTCAAGTTCCTCTTACACACTTACAGGTAGTTAAATAAACATAAATATACCTAAGTTAGTACTGAAATAGAATAAAATTAGGTGCAGTTATATAAGGCGACAAGTCTAAAAATAAAAGTAGTGTTTAAAACGTTCTAATGAACTCTACGGATCTACTTAACCGTAATGCTTTCTCCAAACCCGTCAAAAATTTCAAGCATACCAAAATGTTTAGCAATTGGACATTTTTTTTAGATATTTTAGATAGTAATCTTGGTTTCTTCTCAGGCAGATGCCATATTTCTAAGAAATCAGTAATTTTTCAGTTGCAAAAAGCACTAAATATTATTATAAAAAAATTATAAAATAAATAATTTATAATCGTAGATCTTGAGATTAGACCGTATCAAATTGAAATTACTATCCGACGTTTCGCCTTCGATTGCACGAGGCTTCTTCAGAGATCTTCACTCCACGAGATCTGAACACTGAATGAACCGTGACCCTGTGTTAAGATCGGTGTCCACGTGCGATGAGACGGTAACCCGTATATCTATTGCAATTTTTTGTATGTTTAAAAATTTCATTAGATTCTCTAACCAACAACATCATAATATGAAGTTCGCAATGGAAATTGAATCTAATGGATCTAGATGTATTTGTTCAAAGGAAGGAAAATGGTACATTAGGATATTCTGTGTATAGAAAACCGACTCATACAAATAGATACTTAAATGATTCCTACCACCATCCAGCACAAAAGAAATAACTTATTAACTAAGAGTAGTATTTGGAGAAACCCATAAATGTTGTAAGTGCCTTTATTTGGATTGTTGCTGCATGGAAAAAAGTCGAATCCAAGACCATCAATAACTGCTTCCGCAAAGCTGGATTCGACGAAATTCTCGAGGAAAACATTGACTATGATAGTGAAGATGATGTGTCATTATCGGAATTATTATTAAGAATTATCTTCCGACTTAACTTCATTTTCAGAAATTGATGAAAGTTTATTCACGGAAAATCCTAACATAAGTGTACGTGAGTGCATCAGTGAATTTAAAAATAGTGAGAAAGGTCAGATTTCATCTGACAGTGATGATGAAGAAATTATTTCTTCCAATATTAAGAACATTAAGGCAGCATATAAAATGTTAAGGGATATTGAAAACTTTTGTATGTTATCTGGAGATTCTGTTTTAGGGGAAAAAATCTCAGAAGTTGAGTCTAAAATGGAATTTGTTCTAAGCATATTATTTTTTTACTTAAAAATAAAATATTTTTTAAATAAAATTACATTGGTATTTAATTTGCTCACTCCCCACAAGGGACACCTCTATACAACAAACAGTTCATGTGGCACGGCTACTGTCCGTTGTTGAGAGATTTCACTGTATAAAGGAAACCAAGGTCCTAGCATCGGTTTCAGAATTTTATAAACGAAAAATTAGAGAATCTATTGAAATTTTTAACCCAACCTTAACACACAGTCATGGCTCATTCAGTGTCCAGATCACGTGAAAATCAAGATCCCTGAAGATGCCTCGTGCAATCGAAGGCGAAACGTCGGATAATAATTCCAATTTGACACGATCTAATCCTAAGAACCAGGATTTCTTAATTTAACAAAGCCGTTTTAATTTATAATTGCTAAACATTTAAAACTCTCACACAAATGCTACTACCACCCCTCTACCGCGGCTGCACTGTAACACATCCCCAGGTTAATATTCGAAGGCGCGCTCAAAAAAAAAACATTAACACTCGAAATAAAACAAAAACTTTTTTGAGTCTAATTTTTTTAGGCGCGCCTCTGTGATATCCAAGATAAAGAAATTTTACTAATGTCTTGCCAGAAAAACGTTAAAAATTTACAATATAATTAAAACATTCTGATACTCGCCTATTTCTTTATCTTGGTTTTCTTACTATGACAACCAAGCACATCGACATCCTGTTAGTGTCGCATTAGTGTTACATTGCAGTCGTGAGTTACAGAAAAAAGAACGTACAAAAGTAGTCAGCCCAAAATAAAATAAAACCAAAAGGAAAACCCCACAGCAAACAATATTTCATCCCCCAATCGGTTGATAAATATTTTAAAACATATTTATTAAAAAAAATGCTTCGTATTAAAAATACAAATTATGTGATAACGAAATATATTTGTAACTAATATAACTTGACATGAAAAGTGAAAATCTGTGTAAGGCATTTAGAATATTTCACGAATCATTTAGGCAAGAGAATCTATATATTTAAAACACTAAGCCAGATTTTTTAGTAAGTTCGTGAGAGAGTTGTTACCAAGACCTTTTAACACTATTTTTTGTATTGTTTTATTGCGTATTTTTCTATAAAACCATCATGTTTTTCTTCAATAACATTTCTGAACGATATGGTGAATGCGCCCCATATTCTTATGATTCCCCTGGAAACTCACTGCGCCATCTAACCGAAAGGACAGGTCTGCTGGGACAGCTAGTGAGCATTTAAAGTAATGGCGATGATAGTGGAGATACGTTAAACCTCAAATTAAGAGACACTCAAAAAACTACAACTAAGCTATGTCCTAATAAGTATGTCCCAGGTTAGCTTTACTAAACTGAATGGGAAGTATTACAAAATAGCCAAATAGGCAAATTGATTTAGGCAGAGTGGCCAGCCATATTTTGACCCATTTTGGACTTAAATAGCTCTGAAACGAAAATAATTATCGAGATGCGATTTTCCCTGAATATTTTCAATGTGCGGAACGTTTTGTTTGAAGCATATATCATTTTATTTTTACAACCGGAAGTACTGAAAACAAAATGGCTGATTGTCAGGTATAGGGCAACTTTGTTATTTGAAATGGAACATCTTGTATATTTCTTCAAAATCATAAAGCTTGGTCCTTGCACTTTTCACAATTGTAATACAAGCTATAGTTATGTTGATGAAATGTTGATTTATTAAGCTCCGAAAAAGACACTGCAAGTCTTTATGAATTTCACGGTTATTGTTTTTCCTTTTTTTTGAAAGGTCGCTTATGGAAACAAATTCATATTGCTCCAACTTCGATCGCTTTTGACATATTCTTTTGAAGTAGAAGTGAAAAACGTTGAGTGAAAAGGCAAAGGTGTGTGATAATGTTTGTAAAACCCCAATCAATAAAGGTAACTCAAAGAAGATTTAGAAATATGTTTAATAAAACTCCACCGACCAAAAACTCAATTAAAACCTGGTATAGAACATTTTGGAATACGGGATCTTTAACGCGTAAGAAAATAACAGTAAATAATGAAAATTTACTAAACAAGACATTATAAGTTATTGAGGTTACCCAATTAGATCCAAGCCTATCGACAAGGAAAATGGCAGGTGCAACAAAAATTCCTCGGTCCACAGTGTTAACCATTATGACAAATATACTCAAACTAAATTCATATAAAATACAAATTTTGCAAGAAATTGAAGAAACTGATTTTTCGAAAAGGGTAGAACTATGACAGAATTTACAAAATTTAATAAGAACAAACAGACATTTTCTTGAAATGCAAGAAAGCGTCCATATTCTCTAAGAGACCTGGTTTCAGGTTCGAGAGTTACAGTTTGGTGTGGTCCAAGGAAAAAATGTATGGTCCATTCCTTTTTGAAAATCCAATTGTAAATTCTCATGCATATCTCGATATGCTGGATTTTTTTTACCCACAATTACGTCAGGAAAATATTCTGATTTCAGTGTAATTTCAACAAGATGGAGCTACACCACACTACGCGTTAATTATCAGAGATTCACTAAATAACGTCTTTGAAAACAGGTGGATTGCAAGAGGAGGTATTATTCCATGGGCTCCTCGTTCACCGGACCTAACTGTTTCCGATTGTTTTATGGGGGTACGTAAAAGAACGATGCTATAATCCACTACCAAAAACTTTCGGGCAATTGAAAACAAATATTCGCAACATCATAGAAGATATTCCCGAAAGTGGTTCTAAAGTAGTTTTTACGAAGAATCCATTGGTGTATTTTGATTTTTGCTATGGGTAGGCATTTTTATGATACGGTTTTTTTAAAATGGAGACCCTATATATTTTTAAATATTCTGTTTTGGTTTTTAAGAGCTTTTCAAAAACATATTACACTTTTGTTTATTTCCAGTATTAAGTGCCATATTAACACTTTATATTAAAAACAATTTCAGTAGACCCAGACGAATTTAAATTTTCACAGTTTAATACCTACATGTTAGCAACTTAATTTGTTTATAACTATTACAGTACCTATTAATTCAATTAAAATGCTAAATCCTAACACAAAACTAGAAGTAATTAAACATATAAAAATGAATCTAAAAGTATTAACAGCTAATTTTTTTATAAATATTGTTCAAATTGTTGGCCGCCATATCTTAGACAAGTTTCGCACATAGTGCCTACTCGCCTCAAGGCATTCGAAATAATAAATCGCCGGCGCTGTAACTTTCTGAAGATCTCTTCAGTAGCATTTTTCAACTCTTCTATTGTTTATCTAGTATAAATTCTATTTTGAAGGTATCCCCACAAAAAGAAATCTAGAGCCGATAAATCAGGTGACCTAGGTGGTCATTTTACAGGTCCATTGGTTCTAATCCAGTGGAAAGTTACCAAACCCGATCATTATGCCGGTTCAAAATAAGTGCTTCAGTGGCGGCTCGTGGTGAATTATATTGGGAAGTCAATAACAAATTTAAAAAAAGGCATACTTAAAATAAAAATAAATATCGTGTCTTTAAATTCTCTCGAAGTTCAGGTCTACTCTTCGTTCTTTAGAATTGGAAAAATGCTGAATGACACGTTCATTAAAATTGCACGCACATTACTTTTATAAACGATTTCTCGATACTTAACATTGGTAAAGCGGATAGTCTATCTTGGCCCATGGTGTTGCGTCGAAAAGTCTTTATTCTATTTAAGTTCGGAAAACAACGCTCGCTTTCACTGCAACGTATCACTTAGGTTATTATTTATAAAAAGTTGAAGCATTGAAATAGCTTTTAAGTAATTTATACAAGGAAAGTCTTTTTTAACTAAATTTAAAATATTATCTGGAAATTTATTGTTATAATTTTCAAATTGATCACTAAATGATCACTGAAACTAAAGCGATAGTGCATTTCAGAAATTATTATGACAGACCTCCAAAGCCACGCGTAGTTTAAAATCTTCATTTTTACGCAGCCGTTTACTAGCATTAGATGAAATTGAAGGCATTTCTGAAGGTAGATCGTTTAGAATTTTATCGCGAACTGCTTGGATGAAAGGTTTAAAGGAATCTATATATTTTTTACTGATAAAACATCAATAACACGTTTTTAAACTTCATTAAAAAGTATTTTACAATGGGGTATTATAAGATGGAAGAAGTTCAACCAAAATAAAAAATCTACATTTTGTAAAAGCCTTTTAAAACCAAAGGCTTGGTTAATTGTGTTGGCATCTTCTTCCATTTCAATTATTTTTTCTAAACATAATAAAATATCTGCCTGATAAACAAACACAATTTCTACACAACGTGCATTAAAGTACCGCCTCGTGGGAGCAGCTTTAGGGAAGCTAACTTTAACTAACTCATCAAGAACTGCTGTGCGCTTTGGAGATCGACTAAAGAATGTTGAGAAACCGTGTAAATTTGCAAAGAAAACTTTTACATTCTTATCTTGACCTGCTGCTTTTTGTAATATTAAATTGAATTGGTGGGCATAACAATGTATAAAATTAGCGGCAGGAAAATGCTCTTTAATTTTTTTTGTAGGCCTCCTAATTTTCCACTGATACTGGACGCCCCATCGTAACTTTGCCCAATTAATTTCTCGGGGGTATTATTAATGCCTAGATTTTCTAATTCATGAAGAATTACGTCTGTAAGGTGTGAAGCTGTGGTCCCTAAAGGATTTACAAATTTAACAAATCGTTCATGGACAATGCCAGACAAAATATAACGTATTATAATAACCATTTGGATTTTGGTGGAACTGTCAGTTGTTTCGTCTACTTGCACAGCAACATATTTAGCTGACTGAATGTCTTGCTTAATTTGTTCCTGAGCCACAGCCAGCATAGTCAAGTAGGTTATTTTGAATGGATTTAGATGTTCCTTTAAATTATAATTTATTTTCAGACAAAGCCGTTTCATCATGTGCCCCACAAAATTTTACACAATCTATAATTTTGTTTAAAATATAACAATTTTTGGATACATTTTCATTAAAATCTCTAAGGGATTTTCTATAAGCTGTGTCTAGCTGAGTGCCAATATCAACACTTCCGACCGTAGCATAGTTCACCGAACATTTCATGTGATCTACCAAAAACGCATGTTTTTTTTATTTTTTCTTTTAAGTGTTTTAAGTCTTTAACACCGGTTTTGCACCATAATGAGTCCGACGAGTCCTTAGACAATAACAAACAAACATAACAGCAAAATGAGTTAGAGACTTCACAACCACATATCCAGTTAGCTAAATTGTACATACTTTTGCGAAAGTTTCGATGAACCTCTTTATTTTTGTATTTCCTAGTTTGTCCTATACTAAGTTCTGGCAAAGAGCGGCCACTTACCTTGAATTCGGTTATTTTTTCAAAATTAAGTTCGCTAGCACTCTTTAGTTGTTTAATTTTTTGCACTAGTCACTACCAACATTTTATTTCCTGTATATTCCCAACTCACACATGGATCATAAAAATAAAAAAATATATATAACAAAAAACAATATATAAATTAATTTTCATCGATTAAAAAAGTCCGAAACAATATCGACCGCGCGACCTCTGAACAATTGAACTGCCGCAGACCGACGTGATGCCGCGACCGATAGAATAAATTATGAGAAGAGGATCGCGATTTCATATTCCGTTTGCTATCGCGTTAGGCTGCCGCTCGGTAGCTGTGAAATCTTCGGGTACTTTCGTCAAGCTTTAAGGCAATCAGGGCTATTCGGACTGCCAGCTTAGCTTAGTATAGCGTATTTTATTATGCCTAAGGAACGTAACGAGACGATTCGAACCGCCGCGCGCAGTTAATAGTGTAGCGTATTTAACTTTTCCCAAGGTTCGCGTTTTATTACAACTATTAGGAGGGACGGTCAAATAAATAATTTATTTTCTGAAATATTTTGGGGGGTCATCGACCAAATGACCCTATGGAAGAGCCGCCACTGCCAGCACTTTCAAAATGCGTCTCATCGGACCATACAGTTGGAATACCAATTGGAATGCCCTAATCGGCGTTCGGCGTCACCAGGATGTAAGTTTTGTACCAAATGAAATTTATATGGTTTAAACTTGTGCTTTTTAAAACTTGTTTGAACAACGCCGATAGAAGCTTCAATTTTTTGACATGAATTGGTTGGAACTGCCTCGACCGAAGCCATCACATTCACTTGGTCAATATCGCCATTTGCTTTGTTGTTACTACTTAATTTTTTTGATTTTTTAATAAAAAAAGTGGTATTATTGGACTTAATATTGAAAATAAACATAGAGTGTTATATATTTTTGAAAAGCTTGTAAGAAACAAAAGAAGAATATTTAAAAATATATAGGGTGTCCCATTTAAAAAAAAACTATTAACAAGATCAATAAAAAGAAAGCGGATGTTTAAGAGTGTCTCAAAAATAAAAACGATAGAATTATACCTTGCTTTAAAAAAGTATGTACATATACTCAGTATATTAAAGTTCTAGTAACTATTCAAAAGTTAATACTAGTCATGTTATAAATTTGGAATGGTAATGATTTGTGAAATATCATATCATATTAAAAATTTAATGTGATAAGTTGATTGGAGGATATCGTGCACAAACCTGGTATTTGCCAAGCCGTAGGAATGATCACCACAAAATATGCAATCATGTGCTTTCTGGATATAGCAATACGATTTTACAGGGATTAAGCATCTTCAACATTATTTACTCTATTTCATTCTAAAAATTTGAATACCGTAATTTACAATATTATGTTTTTAGTTTTGAGTTACCTGAGAACTAATAGTCATCAAGCAGACCACATAAAATGAAGTGACCACCTGGGGATAATCCAGTTGGCTTGACAAAATCCATTAAGTTTATTGATAAGTGAACTCAGTAACTAATCAAAATAAAAAAATCCACACACACAAACACACACTCATCGAAGAGACTAACTGTTTACATTATGTTCGAGTCGATTCTGGAGCCTGCCAAATTCAATTAAACAATTTTTCAATGGATTTAGGAATCACCAACTCCGTGAGCTTAAGTGGCTAGAAAACATGAAATATTGATTATGATATTGCTCTCCATGGTGATATATATGTG
Organism: Kuschelorhynchus macadamiae; assembly: GCA_030620095.1. Taxonomy (NCBI): domain Eukaryota; kingdom Metazoa; phylum Arthropoda; class Insecta; order Coleoptera; family Curculionidae; genus Kuschelorhynchus; species Kuschelorhynchus macadamiae. The sequence continues at coordinate 114,469 of JAUTXW010000778.1, read as the reverse complement.
TTACATTTCACTATTTCATTTTAAGGTTTTAACAGAGCTTACACGAGTCACTTACCCATACTGACTAGGGAGGAGGGTGGGGTACGCTCCGGGCCTTACACTAGTGAATGAAAAACCTGAAACAGGAACTATATTAAGGTTAAACTGATCTTTATTAAACTCTATTTTATTAACTATTCTTATTTACTTTAAATAAACTACTGCTCAAAATAATCACCAGAGTGTTCAGGGTAAATTTCAAATAAAATACTTTCGAAATCCAAAAGCAAGCTTTGCCCAACATGCTTTAGAAAACAATCACCAAATATGAATAAATAATCTTAAGTTGATTCAAAAGTATCTAATAATAGATTATTGGATGCATTTGAGAGCATAGAAATAGTTAAATGTGGTAAGAAAGCACTAAATAAAGACAGAGGGCCTATTCCCTATAGTCCCCTCTATTGTTTTCTTGACAACAGTGCAGTCGGGCGCAACCAAGTGTGACCACATTTACCTATAAATAGTCTCGGTTAGGATAAGTTACTTTAGTTTAAATCATCTGCTGATGATGCTAACTTGGTTAGCGAAACGCGCGTCCAGAACGTAACAAGTTGTGGTGTAGTGTGGTTAGAACTCTTGTATTTTGATCTATCGTCCATCACAGGTTCCAGTGTTAGGACTTAACATGGCTTCACGGTCAACGGAACAAAACCTTTATTGTAAGTACTGTACTAAGATTAGGTTAATATCAGCAGATATTTGGTTTCTAAAATAATGCAAGTCTTTTTCAGTTTTCCCTAAATTCATTTCAGTCAAGATCCCTAAACAATCACCCGTTACTGGGAAGGTTGAATCTTTTGCGAAACAAAAGTGGCTAGATTTAGAAATTAAAAATCTGTATAGCAAACGAAGTATGCTTGAAATTGAAGCATACGGATTATTTAAAAAACTCACTTATAAACTTAGTAATTTAGAATTTGAACAACGGTTAGATTTCCAAAGAAAAATGTTCGTAGTTATTGATGCCAAATTTTTAAAGAAAATGTGTTCAGTTAAAACCAAACTGAGAAAGTTGAAACCACAAAAACAAATTTCTTCGGAAATCGAGAACATTGTAGAAAACCTTTCTTTTCAGTCCTTTAATAATAGAGAAATCGCCCTTTTGAATAAAGGTTTGAATTTTGCAGAGCCCCCAGTAAATATAGTTTACCAACTATTATAGCGAATATCGAAAGTTCTATTCAATACGTGCCAGAGTCAACTAAGGGATTCATTAGAGAGGCTTGCAGAAATCAAATCTCAAAAAACGTTGTTAACAACAAGTCAAAATATGTTTCTCGTATAAATACTGAAGTTATCCAGGGACTGAAGGAAAAGGAATGTTTTTATTTAAAAGCTGACAAAGGAAATAAGATTGTTATACTAGACAAAACAGATTATCTTGAAACAGTGGACTATTTGATTCAAACTGGTCCTTACGATTTAATTGAGAAGAACCCGTTATCAAAAATGATAACAGAAGTAAAAAATACCTTAAAACAGTGTAAAAACCTTGTGTCCGATAAACTAAAATTTAAACTAACACATAGTAACCCACAGTTATCTAAACTGTATTGCCTTCCCAAAATCCATAAACCTAGGAAGTCCATGAAACCTATTGTTTCAGCTGTTGGATCACCAACGTACAATATTTCAAAATGGTTAGTAGAAGAATTCAGCAGATTAAATATCTCGTACGTTAACTTTGAGGTTACTAACTCGTTAGAATTCTTAGATAAAATTAAGAATGTTTACTTAAAAGAAGGTGAAATTTTAATATCTTTTGATGTAAGTTCACTGTTTCCTACTGTACCCATACCACTAGCTTTAGAGTACCTAAAGGAACTACTTGAAATCAATAATTTGAAGAAAGAAATTATTGATGAATATTTACTTCTTACAAAATTATGTATGAATCATAACTTTTTTCAGGTCAACAATAAATATTATAAACAACTTGAGGGAACTGCGATGGGCAATTGCTTATCTCCGTTCCTTGCAAATTTGTTTATGGGTAGATTAGAAACCCAGTTCAAAAAAGAACTCAACTATTTCCCAAGGGTGTGGTATAGATACCTAGACAATATATTTGCTATTTTTGTTACTAAAACAGAAAATTTGGACACTTTCTTAGAAACATTAAACAATAAATATCCTTCTATTAATTTTACGTACGAAAAGGAGAACAATGGGCAATTACCTTTTCTCCACACGTTAGTTATTAGAAATAACGATAAATTAGAATTTGATATTTATAGGAAATTTACTAATACTGATAGGTATATAACATCCGACTCATTTCATTGCCGTCAACACAAAATGGCAGCATTTCATTTCTTAACTCACAGATTAATCAATTTTCCATTACGTAAAGAACGTTTTAACAATGAAATGAATCGGATTAAAAATATAGCTAAAATAATGGATATAATGATAATTTTGTACATAAATTAGTAAATAGACATAAGCATAAGAAAATGTTAAAAGGTGCCACTACTCTTCAAGCACTTGAGGCTCCCAATAAGTTCATAGTAATCCTACATGATCCCAGATATACGAGAGCTCTAGAAAAAGTATTTAAAAACGTAGGTTTTAAAGTAGCCTACAAAACGGAGAACAGTGAAAAATCTCCTTGGAAACCCTAAAGACAAAGTCGACTTGAAGGAGAGGAGTGGCATCTATGAAATTAGCTGTAATGACTGCGATCTAAAATTTGTTGGGCAAACTAAACGCTCCATAAACATTCGTTTTAAAGAACACATGGCACATTTAAGATACGGAAGAACAGAAAAGTCAAGCGTTGCCCAACATGCTTTAGAAAACAATCATCAAATAGGAATAAATAATCTTAAGTTGATTAAAAATGTATCTAATAATAGATTATTGGATGCATTTGAGAGTATAGAAATAGTTAAATGTGTTTAGAAAGCACTAAATAAAGACAGAGGGCCTATTCCCTATAGTCCCCTCTATTGTTTACTTGACAACGGTGCAGTCGGGCGCAACCAAGTGTGACCACATTTACCTATAATAGGTCTTCATCTTCGGTTTTATATAAATTGTTTAAAACTGTTACCATTTGTACGAGCAGTGCAAAGTCTTGCTTGGCGTACCCATGAGGCACTACAGGTTTCAAAAATAAAATCCCGGTGTCCACGAATAACATCACAAGCGTTTTCGATGCGTTCTTGTAGTCTTGTACAGTATCTATTTCTCCTTTTTGATAAACCAACTGTTTTAAATAGCCCCAGAAGAAAAAAATCACAGAGTGTGATAAATCCGGGGAGCGTGCAGGCCAAGAAATGAGTCCATTGCTCCCTATCCATATATTAGGAAACTCAATATTTAAATGTTCTTCTAATAAATTGGGCAGATCGTTTTGCAGAAAGTCCAAATAAATTTCACCTATCAGGCGATCTGGAAAAAAGTAGGGCCCCAATAAGCATACCATTCACTAATCCAGCCCAAATGTTTACTGAAAATCTGTGCTGAAAATGGGTTCTCCTCGCTGGATGCGGAGTTTCTATTCCAACCTTTTCGTCCTCACCGTATATGTAATATAATATTTATTCATCATGCGCCAACTTTTATCCAGAATACAATTGTCAATAATAAAAAAACTTCCCATATGTTGCCTCACGTTATGGGCAACACTGTATTAAGATTATAATAAATTAAAAATATGGAAACATTAAAAAGACTTTGGTATATAACTGTTTTTACTCTAACGCGCTCTGAGATACGATAGCATTTTATAATGAACTAAACACCCTGTGCATGAAAATTAATTATGGCTTAATTTGATGGTGATGCAAAATCAACGGAAGTATTTTTGTGGCATACGCAAAGGAACTTAGCTGAACGTATTGTGTTGGGTGGGTAACATGGGCAAGTGTCGGTTTCCGGTTCGCCGGAAACCAGAAAAGGTAGAAAGATGGGGAAACAGTGGGCCCGTGCCGGTATGTCGAGAAAACAATACCTTATGTCCTGTTGGTGTTATATTACCAGTGGCGGCCCTTGCCCTACTTGATTCTTAATTAGAGTTAAGATGGGGGTTTACAATCGATGTTTTCGTGTATTAATTTAGGGAGAAAGCATTAATCTTACTAACAGAAATTTGGTGTGAATTTAGAACAATTCACGAACTTGACCTCTTTCCTATGTGAATTGAGGGGGAAACTATTAAAGCGATATTTAAGAAATACAGTTACATATAGAGAGAAAACCCTTTGAAATTTAACCTTAAATGAAGCAATAGTTTTCGCCCTTTAATGTGGAACCTCATGGAAACTTTGTCTTTATTGGGCACCGAACCAAATAACAGCATTAACACACAGGCAAACTGTCGAAATTGTATGACAATTTGCGGAAAATCCTAAAGAAATCCCGGATAACGGAAACTTAACCTTAGTTATGAATACTTTTGAAGAGATTATACAACCGACTGTCAAAAAAGCTCTACGTAAAAAACTTTCAAAAGCATTTCACTCCAATTATTTGTGATATCGTTCTTAGAAAAGACGATATTATAGCAATCCTAGACGTCAAATCGTTGTATCCTGGTATTTCCACCGGCGAAATTTGGAAAAGATTGCTATGGAAGAAGATTTCCCTATCCGTATAATACAACTCTCGGAGCCTTGTCCTAGAATAGTTTTTTCATTTAACGAGGAATCTTTAAGATAATCGTAATATTTGAATGAAAATTTATACTGAGGGTTTTTTGATATAAGAAATTCAAATTTGCTGTTAGTATTTCTCTGACTTGTAGGGGGCGCAATCTATAGGAAGACGAGGACCAGTCGCTTGGCCTCCTAGATCACCGGACTTTAACCCATTAGACTATTTCTTGTGGGGACATTATTGTATGGTGTATTCCATGCCAGTTCACACTACGGAAAACTTACTAGAAAGGATTAATTTCCATTGTCACTAAGACACGAAATGAAGAACAATGTTGCAGCATTGTGTAGAGTCCAACAGTCTTCAATTCTCAGCGCTAGGAAATGCATAAGATTAGAAGGGATCATGCTGAAGCGACTAAGAAAATGATTTTAGATAATACCACATAATCACCATACCTTTCTTACAGCAAAATGTCTGACCTATTTGAAAATTGTATTTAAATCTGGATACCAATGCATCAATTCTTTTTAACCCAAATATCTCGAGAACGGTGGCTCCTACCGACTCTTAACAAGAACAACGTTTTGACGTAAAAATGAGAGAGAAATCTATTTTTTTACTCAAAAAAGTATGACAAGCGCGTACAAAAAAGTTATGACTTTAAAAAAAAACGCGTACATTGCACCTCCGACAAGTCAGAGAAAAATGTTGAATGGAATTCAATTTTAAAGCATGTTTCGATTTTTTTTGTTTTAATCAATTAGGAAATGCATTGAATCTTATAAAATTGTGGACGTAAAACCCTTTCAATAATAAATTATTTTTTTATGATGCCAAATATCCAAACTAATTTATTGCCTACTAAGTTAAAAATAACAATCATATGCCTGTCAAGTAGAAATATTACTTCGAAATTAGATTTCATGTTTCTTAATTTGTGAATTATTAAGTATCCATAAATCTCGACAAATAGCAATAATGAATATTAGCAAAAGTTGAGCAAATTGTAAGTATGAATTGATTTGCATCCAAAAACAAAAAAAAAAATGCTTTTATATTTCAAAAGCGGATGAATCGATTTAAGGGTTTTACCGGTCCTTGTGTCGTTAACGAACCCATGTATTTGTAGTTTTTTTAATTTTAAATGATAGCCTATAGTGTATAGAGTAGAATAAAAGTAAATACGCGTAACATTTCTCACTTTCTTTAACCAATAATGACCAAAAATAATTGTTTTACTTCCGATCCTATTCATTTAAAATTAACCTAACTTAACTAACTAAAAACACTTTTCACTAACTTTAATTACCAATGAAATATAAATAACTGATATACTAAGTTCTTATATTTCTAAATGACTTTTAAAAATAACAATTTATTTCACATATAGAAGGAAATTGTCAATCTTAAATGTCAAATGAGACATATGTGGACAGTATTGTCATGTTGTAAGCAGATTTTCAAACAATTTGCTTATTTTAGGTTGCCCAGGTTCGTCAATAAAACCATCATTAAAGCCTATATTTCCAGAAAATAAGGAGTGTTTGGCAACACTGCACATAACTTTGTTTCTTGATTTTGTCCAAATCATCATAATAGAGAATTTTTGCAGGGAAAAGTAGTGAAATTTTCGGGAAAAAAGTTAGGTTACGAGTTTTTACATGTTATCTAGTCTGTATACCATAGGCTATCATTTAAAATTGAAAAAAAACAAAAAGTGCTTGGGTTCGTTAATCACACAAGGACCCCACCATTTTGAACATTCATAAGTGTTGTGAAAAAAAAAGTAATTCATCATGAAAAATTCCACTTATTAAAAAAAAGTTTTTATCTTCAAAAATATCCCCGTCCATATTTATTTTGTTTATTATTGTTATCACCATTGGTTTCTCAGAAATCTGGTCACTTTAATATTACACTAAATGCATCAGTTTTTTAAAACATTTTGTACGCTTAACAAAAACTGCAATATCATTGACACAATACCTACAAAATTAGAAGAAATCTACTGAAACCCCTCCTGTCCTCCCATACAAAGGCTTTTATCCCCTTTTCTAAAAGGGCGAATGTAACAGAGAGTATCTATGGAGGATGATGACAGCCCGACATGTGCTTTGCGCAACGTCGGCGGCTGCCAGGCTCAGGCCTTCCATATTTGGTAGGGAGATCCTACTGCCAGAGGAACTGAAGAATGCAATGATAAGACTCAGAGTCGCAGTGGAAGATCTTTATGATCCAGTTACTTCTAACCTAACCTAACCTAACTTCAGATTGTTGTCTGTATGTTCGTAGAATTGCACAAAACTACTAATCCGATTTCCTTTAAATGTTGGTTAAATTGCCAAAAAACTATTTATCCAAAGTACCTCAAAAATCAAGTATTGCGTGGTAATCAACTGGTAAAATTTTGGTACGAATCCAAGATGGTGAAACAAAATGGCGACTTATTAAATTATTAAAAAATTTAGCCTGCAAAAACTACTGTGGTATAGAGATAAAATAAACAAATGAAATGTTTGTAATCGTGAAAAAAAATTCCAAGTTTCATATCTTTGCGTTATAGCGTTTCTAGACGCCAAAAAATATGTTTTCTTAATTCCATTGGTCTGTCGTAGTTAAAAACTACTTACTCGTTTGACTTCAAATTTTGTTCAAAAATTGAAGGTTATGTGGGGGACAGGGATGAGTAATGATGCGTCGAAAATTAATTTTTAACTTCCTTGTCGAAGCAACCATTACAAATGTCGAAAATGTCGTATAATTTGTCGAAAATTTCGATTATTCGATGTTACTTTTGGTTTTACTTTTTGAAACCGAAATTTGCCCTCCAGTGTATGCACCTAGTTAATTATGCCGCATAAAAATGTTTCCTGTCTGGATACATTTGGCAACATAGCCTACTAAATGACGTTAGCAACAAGTCCGACTTACTTATTTCGACCATCATAAGTTACCTATAAAGAAAACCTTAACCATCATGTACCTATCTATTAAAATTTCAAGAATTCTTTAAACCATTTTGACGCTATGTTCATTGACGGTTGGAATGCTTTATTCATAATGTAGGGGAAGATGTAGCTTGTCTAGATTCTTGTGAACTTACGGCGGAAAAGGAAACTGGGAATAGACTGCAGGAAATTGTTGAGCCGTGCGGGACTTTGGCGAGAGCAATATGCAGGGTTAGGTTAGGTGTCTGGAAACAGTCAAATATCTCAAAAACCACCCAACCGATCTGAACCATATGTGGTGATTACCCAATTCCCCCGACTCTCTGGTGCATACCGCAATGTTGTCAGATTTTCAGTTTTTCCGCAAACTAACCTAACTTTTTTTTTCAAATCAAATGATAAGTTTTTTTAATTGTGATTTATTCCTCGTGTTTTCCTTAGTACAACTCAAAAAATTGCAAACTTTTATCTTGATCCGTTAAATGTTAAATTTATTTATATAAATGTTTTTAAAAATACATGGACAAATTAAAAATTAAAAAACGAAATTATTGAATAATGTAATAAATAATAAGATGCTGAAAATGTTGACTTTCCACAGCTTGACAGTATCTATCTAAACGGTCAATAATTTCTCGAAAATTATTTTCGACCCACTCCGGGGATATTCCTAATCCTTCCCACTAGATATTCAAGGTTCCCGGGTGTCGTTTTGTACACAGTCGTTTTTAGGTGACCCCAAAGGAAAAAGTCAAGTGGATTTAGGTCCGGTGATCTTGGAGGCCACTTAACCCACCCATCGTCTAATCCAGCGTCCCTGACACGTCGTGTTTAAATAATTTTTAACAGCAACTGCGAAATGCGGCGGTGCTTCATCATGTTGGAACCATACGAGGCCAAAACCATTAGGAAAGATATTGTTTAATGCTGGAATAATTTGGTTTTCCAAAAGCTGTAGATAAAGTATCCCATTCATATTTCCTTGAATGAAAAAGGATCCAATAATGCGATTACCTAATATGCCAGCCCAAACATTAACTTTTTCGGGAAATTGCGTATGGACCTCCATCATCCAATGTGGATTGTTTGCAGACCAATAACGACAATTATGCCGTTTTACAAAACCGTTTAGGGAAAATGTGGCCTCATCTGAACACAGAATTCTGCTGGGAAACTTTTGGTCGGCATTGCTCATTTCCATAATTGTATACGAAAAAAAAACATTCTCCTATCTGGATCGTCTTCAGATAACTCTTGAAGATGTATTTTGTAGGGCCTGTACTTGTTTCGTTTTAAAATTCTCATTACAGAAGACTGGCTGATATTATTTTCGATGGCGAATCTAGTACTGGACGTTTCAGAATGCTAAATTACGGAAACTAGAACATTAAACGTGTTTTCATCATTGGTAGACGTTTCCAAGCGCCTGGTTTTTGGCAAATTTTTAACATGCCCTGTTGCTTCAAATTTCTTCAATATCTTGGCCACAGTGGACTTCACAATTGGTGGCCTATCAGGATGCAGATCATTAAAAACATTCTCATATGAACTTTTCTATCTCCATGACCTAACAACAACAAAATCTTTATTATTTCTGTTTCTGTCAGATTTGCAGCCATAATTTTAAATTGCAACAATTCTAAAAGTTGCTGTTTGCAAAACGTTTACATTTGACATTGACAACTTATGATATGCACGTTACAATTCTGTACACTGTACATACAATACTTCTTCCTCTTCTATAAGACAGTCTAAAGATTTGCAATCTCTGTATCACGTCCTTCGATAGACGTTCATATGAAAATTTTTACACACTTTTTAATGAAGAGTATTCTGATAAGCCACCAATTGTAAAGTAGCTCTGACCAAGATATTGAAGAAACTTGAAGCAACAGGGCATGTTACAAATTTGCCAAAAACCGGGCTCTAGAAAACGTCTACCAATGTCTTCTATAATGAGAATTCTAAAGCGAAACAAGTTCAGACCCTACAAAATACATCTTCTTTAAGAGTTTTCTGAAAACGAGCCAAAAGGACAATGGATTTTCGTATAGAATTAAATTATTATGCAAGGCGTACCAAAATTTTCACAGCAGAATTCTGTTTTCAGATGAGGCTACATTTTGCTTAAACGGTTTTGTAAATCGGCATAATTGTCGTTCTTAGTCTGCCAACAATCCACACTGGATGATGGAGGCATATTAGGTAGTTTAGACCCTTTTTCATTCAAGGAATGAATTCCTAATGATTTTGGCTACGTATGGTTCCAACATGATAGGGCTCCCCCGTTGCAGTTGCTGTTAGAAATTATTTAAACACGACGTTTCTGGGATGCTGGATTGGGCGAAAGGGGGAGGGTGGCCTCCAAGGTCACCGGATTTAAATCTGCTTGACTTTTTCCTTTAAGTTCACCTAAAAACGACCCTTTACAAAACTAAACCCGAGAACCTTGAAGTTCTAGTGGGAAGGATTTGAGCTGAAATAGAGGGAATACCCACGAAAGGGCTCCAAAACACTATTCGGGAAATTATTGACCATTTAGGATACTGTCAAGCTGTAGAAGGACAACATTTTCAACATCCTATTAATAAATAAAAATAAGTTAGGTTAGTTTGCCGAAAAACTGAAAATATGATAACATTGCGGTATGCTCCAAAGGGTCGGGGGAATTCGGTAATGCTTAATCACCACACATGGTGCAGATTGGGTAGGTGGTTTTTGAGATATTTGACCATTTCCAGAGATCTGACTAACCCTGTACAGGGTGTCCCATTTTCGTAGGTTTTACGGGGTTTCCAGCTTATGAGTAGAGATAGAGAGATGCGGTTTTCGCGACACCGTGCTACTTTTCGATGAAACTAAAGAGGCCGCAAACAGATTTGCCCTAACCATTTTAGTTTCCGTGCTACAGGGTGATTTTGAAAATTTGTCATTTTCGGACACCCCCTGTAACTCAGCTATCGTAAAATATATTTAAAATGTTTCAACTGGTATTTATAGATTTTTTCACGTAGAATTCAGTGGCGTACTCAGATTTTTGCTGAGAGTCATAGTTTTTGACATATTGGCATAACCTACTATTTTTTAAATGGGACACCCTATATATTATTTTTTCATCTTATTCTTCGTGTCGAGAGCTTTTCAAAAACATACCATAAGTCATATTTATTTTCATAAATAACATGAAAAAATGCATTTTTCTTTAAACGGATTTATGGCATAGCAGATCAATCGAAATAAGAGAAGGTGGCTGTGGAGCCATGGAAAAAGTTAACAAATATTTATTAACGAAATAACAAGGTAACAGCATCAGAAAAAATTAGGAAGTAGGTAAAAGGTAATAATTATAATTTCATTAAAACTACAAATATTGTTCAAATTGTAGACCATTATGTGTCCTACAAGTGTGACAAACTTTAAAAATTCTTTTTAATGCATTTTCTATTGTAAATGACTGTCTTTGTAACTCTGCAAAAGCGTTTTCGGTGGCCATTCTTAGTTGTTCTAAGTTTTCGTATCGCCTTACATAAACCTTGTTTTCTAAATAACCCCACAAAAAGAAATCTAAAACTGAGAGGTCAGGGGATCGTGGTGGCCATCGAACAGGTCCGTGTGTTCCTATCCATCTTCCAGGAAAATGGTCGTTAAGCCAGTTTTGACTTATTCTGGCATTGTGGGCTGGAGCTCCGTCTTGCTGGAAATAAATCCTATTTAGTTGAGCCAAGGGAACATCATCCAAAATTCCTAATGCGTCTTCTAGGATTCGCACGTAACCAATCGAATTCAGATTTCCTTCATATATTTGGTAAACTATTTTTCGGTTGAAAATAAAACAGGAGACATTGAATCCAAATCTGCCCTGACGCTCCCTAGGAAAAATAACATGGTTGTTTTCTTGACTCCAAAATCGCGTGTTGTGTCTATTTAAAATCCCTGAACTAGTAAAATGTGCCTCGTCTGACCAAATAATCTTTTTTTCAAAATCGATATCTTCTGCCTTCATATTTATAAACCAATTGCAGAACTCCAATCTGCGCTCTGCATCACCAGGATGCAGATGATGCACAAGTTTGTATTTATAGGGTTTGAATTTGTGCTTTTTCAAAATTTTCTGCACTTTGGTTTTTCAGGAGGATGTTTCAGGAGCTGTCTGAACGAGGGCTAAAACGTTGACCTCAGATTCTTCGTTGTCTTTATTGTAAGTTCGCGATCGAGGCTTGTTAAAAGATCCATATTGGCAAAGATTATTTTTAATTTTTTGAAAAATTCTTTTTTCTCGTTGTCTTCTCTCGAGATATCTAAGATAAAATAAAGCGAACCAATAAAGTCAAAATGCAGGAAGATAAAAAAGAACTAACCTGTTCAGATAAAGCTCTGCCGCCTGATCTGCATCTTCATTAGACAATATAAAACACGCGTTCATATCATATTTCTCAAAATATTCAAATTTTTGATTCTGAGCCATATTAAAAACAATAATTATAATAGACGTCAAGAAAAATTTAAACGCAATAATGCCAAAAATGACAGCAGTAATGGCTGCCTGATCATATTTTTGTTGGCGTTGCCATGGCTACCACAGCCACCTTCTCTTATTTCGATTGATCTGCTATGCCATAAATCCGTTTAAAGAAAAATTCATTTTTTCATGTTATTTATGAAAATAAATATGACTTATGGTATGTTTTTGAAAAGCTCTCGACACGAAGAATAAGATGAAAAAATAATATATAGGGTCTCCCATTTAAAAAATAGTAGGTTATGCCAATATGTCAAAAACTATGACTCTCAGCAAAAATCTGAGTATGCCACTGAATTCTACGTGAAAAAATCTATAAATACCAGTTGAAACATTTAAAATATATTTTACGATAGCTGAGTTACAGGGGGTGTCCGAAAATGACAAATTTTCAAAATCACCCTGTAGCACGGAAACTAAAATGGTTAGGGCAAATCTGTTTGCGGCCTCTTTAGTTTCATCGAAAAGTAGCACGGTGTCGCGAAAACCGCATCTCTCTATCTCTACTCATAAGCTGGAAACCCCGTAAAACCTACGAAAATGGGACACCCTGTATAATACTAATACTTATGCAATCTGCTCAGATAATGGGTCAACCTTTGATACACGAATTACCATGGCCATAATGCAAACCTTCTGGCAAAAGAGTTGATGTGGCAAAAAAAGTACAAACCGTGTTGCAAGAAAAAGACATTTCCTCACCTGATCTCGAAGAGTGTATTAAAATATAACGGAAAAATAGGAATTTTAACTGGTGAAACACGTAGGTGTTCATTTAGAGACTCTTTTGTTAACTTTTCAGATAATTTAAAAGCTATGCGAAATCTAATACTAACGAACATAATAAAAACATTTTGATAATGGCAAGAATCCAAATTAATCTGTTGTGCTTGCTAAATTGAAAACAGCAATCATACTCCTCTCAAGTAAAAATATTATTTTGAAATTAAATATCAGATTTCTAAATTTTATTTATGGATTATTAAGTATTCATAAATTTTAGCAACTGACAGTTATAAACATTAGAAAAACCCCAACAAATTCTAAGTAAGAACTGAAATCAATACCGGGTTTGGATCCAAAAACTAAAATATTGATTGTATTTTACATCGCATCATCGCAATATATCAAATAAACCTAAACAGTTTGATTTAAAGATTTAATCGAGATATATACGTTACTATTGAGCTGAAATTCAATGACAGTCAGCGTCGAGACTGTAGGTTGTTCTGACGAAATAAACAAATCGGAACCGGGAGAATTGTTACAGATAATTACCTGCTTATTTTGATACTGTGAATCACCACATAAAATGATATATTTGGAATTATTCTTTTTAAACATTACATTTGAATTTATCAACAACTGTTCCGTTTATAGTCAATTAACTAATTAAACAGTGGCGTAGCCACGTGGAGGCCAGGGGGGCGAGCGCCTGCCACCGCCCCCTTGTTTGGCACCCCTTGCCGGTTGGAGCCCGTATACACAATAAACACTTACTTTTATCACACCCTGTAACAAAATATTTAGTAACATATTTTGAAAAACAAACACCGTATTTGTTTGAAATGCCTCAAATATAATTTTAAATTAAAATGTTTTAATTTAGTACAAATTGAAAGTAAAAGCTAAGTTTACAGAATAATGATTTTTCTTTACAGTTTGGTAAAAGAGCGTTTACGTTTATTTAAAAAATATAATATTGTCTTAATGGACAGTTTGTCAAAGCAAAATAAAAACACGACTTACACAAGTCCTCAGATACAAAATGAAATCTTAGAATTGTTAGCAAATGAGGTCTTGAGTAATATTGCCAAGGATATAAGAAAAGCAGTTATTGTGGATTCGACCCAGGATATCACAAAAAAAAGAACAACTTTTCTTATCCATTCGGTTTGTGGGTGAAATATATATCGGATATCCTGACGAAAGGTTTTTAAAATTTGTTGATATACCTAGTGGATCAGTCGAAACATTTAACAACAAGATCGAAAAGGAGCTAGCCGGCTTAACCTTAGATTGAGCATTATGTACTGGCCAGGGTTAACATAAAAAACGATACACCTGAGGCTATACACGTTTTTGGATTGTCCTCATATTCCCCTTACCAAAAATATATAATTTGTCTATATTCGGAACAGTAGTTTTTGACTAATTTCACTTTAAACTTAACGCATATCACAATTTCACAGATATCCAGCTATACTTAAATCGCGGTACCCATGAAACGTCAACTAAAAGCAAAGAAGCCCTCTTGGACGTGAACGCATTCCACGGATACTTAAATAAATTAAATTACTTTACCCACGCAATGTCACCAACAAAAACAAACCAGTAATTTGTAAAAAAAAATATTTAATGTGATTATATATATACAGGGTGGTGCAACCAAGATGGGGTGGACGATTGTGGGCAAACGGAGAGGAATTTGAAAAAACATTTTTGGGATATGATTGATAGTCAAGAACGCTGTGTTTTAAAATTATACCCATTATACAGGGTGGTCTGAAAAGTTCGTGGTGAACCAAACTTGTGTTTTTTTAAATGGGACACCCGGTATATTATTATTTTAGTTGATTCTCCTATTCGTTACGATCATTTTGATATGAGGTTTGTTGGGTCTAAAATTTATACCAAGGGAATGGGACGAGGTTAAAGTGGAAAAAAGGGTTATACTCCGGCCATTTTTTGAAAACAATTGAAGCAGGTATGGAAAAACCAAATATTCTATAAAATGTATTGTATCTAGGATTACAACAATCGCTTGTAAGTCGTTCAAAATTATTCACTGTTATACAGGGAGGTCAAGTTTTGCAAATTTACCTTGGATTGAATTTTTTTAAATGGAACACCCCATATACTTTCCTGTCATATTAAAGATAACATCGCCAGCTTTCAGAAAATACCCTATTTGATATCTTTCTAACCAACAGTTTTTTAGTAAATTAACCGTGAAACCAAAATTTACTCATTCTAACAGAAACGGTATTATTTACGTTGCTTAAATTGACTACCTATAATATAAGGAGGCCATGATATAATCATAAATGAAAAGAAAGATTGACATTCTTGTCAAAACCGCAAAGTGTCAGAGAATTGGCCAATTACCATTGTTTTTTGACGATAAGCCGAGAAATTGTTAACTAACAATTAGTTTGAGTACTCCAGAGTTGATAAACATGACTTTTATGTTGGGCGAGTGTCAAAAAAACCCTTTACTAGCAAGCAGGGTTTATGCGGTACGATATCCCGATGCCGAAAAAAAACCAAGACCTGAAGCTTTTGCAAGTTTATTAGAGAGGTTTCAAGAAACAGGCAATGTTGCTTTTAAGAAACGTAAAGTAATTAATAAACCAGTTACCAATGAAGATAATGCTTTGACAGTGTTATTAACAGTGCAAGAAAATCCACACACAAGTACCAGGGAAATTGAGAGAGCTACTGATATTAAACGCACTAGTATTAAACGGATTCTGAAACAACATAAATATCATGCCTACCACATTGAATTACACCAAGAACTGTATGATCGCGATTACGTCCAACGACAAGAGTTTTCAATTTGGTTTTTAAATACAATTTGGAATAATCCAGGTTTTGTAGATAGAGTGCTGTTTTCAGATGAAGCAACTTTTAAAAGCAACGGCTTGGTTAACAAACATAATATGCACTATAATTCAACCGAAAATCCACTTTGGATTCGTCAGGTGGACCATCAAAATAAATGGTCAATTAATGTTTGGGGAGGTATAATTGGCTCTCATGTTATAGGACCATATTTCTTTGAAGAGCATTTAACGGGAGAAGTCTATTTAAATTTTTTGAGAAATGAGTTGCCCGTATTGCTCGAAGACTTACCTTTAATGTTAAGAAATTCCTTATGATTCCAACATGATGGAGCACCCCCGCATTACCATAGGCATGTAAGACATTTTCTCAATAATTGGAAAGGAGAGCATTGGATTGGGCGAGGTGGACCAGTTAAGTGGCCTGCGAGGTCACCCGATTTAACGCCACTAGATTTCTTTTTATGGGGACATGTTAAAGAAGAAGTTTATAAAGAGGTTCCAACCACAGTGGAAGATATGAAGTTGAGAATAATAAGCAGTTTTCGCAACATTTCAGACCTGACTTTGAGAAAAGTGAAACTTTCATTTATGGACTTTATGTTTAGTTGAACATCTTTTATAAGTTTTAATTACATTGTTTTTGTTGATTTATATTACATTTATTTTTTTTTGTAAAAAAAGATCTGTTATTAATACTGTCAAAGCATTATCTTCATTGGTAACTGGTTTATTAATTACTTTACGTTTTTTTGAAAGCAACATTTCCTGTTTCTTGAAATCTCTATCATAAACTTGCAAAAGCTTCTATCTTGTTTTTATTTCGGCATCGCATCATCAAAGAACAATATTTATTTATTTACTGATGACAATATTCTGACACTTTGCTGTTTTGACAGGCCTGTCAATCTTTTGTTCAATTTATGATGATATCATGGCCTCCTAATATTAAATTGTCAATTTTAACAACGTGAATTCAGAGTAATTCGTGTTAAAATGAAGAAATTTTGATTTCACAGCTAATTTACTGAAAAACTGTTGGTCAGAAAGGTATCAAATATGGTATTTTCTTAAAGCTAGTAATGTTATCTTTAACATGAACTTAAAATATACAGGGTGTTCCATTTAAAAAAATTCAATCTAAGGTAAATTTGCAAAACTTGACCACCCTGTATAACAGTGAATAATTTTGAACGACTTACAAGCGATTATTGTAGTCCTAGATACAATACATTTTATAGAATATTTGGTTTTTCCATACCTGCTGCAATTGTTTTCAAAAAATGGCCGGAGTATAACCCTTTTTTCCACTTTAACCTCGTCCCATTCCCTTGGTATAAATTTTAGACCCAACTAACCTTATATCAAAATGATCGCAACGAATAGGAGAATCAACTAAAATAATAATATACCGGGTATCCCACTTAAAAAAACACAAGTTTGGTTCACCACGAACTTTTCAGACTACCCTGTATAATGGGTATAATTTTAAAACACAGCGTTCTTGACTATCAATCATATTTCAATTTTTTTTTCAAATTCCTCTCCGTTTGCCCACAATCGTCCACCCCATCTTGGTTGCACCACCCAGTATAATGTGTTTTCATTCCGGGTATACATCCGTTCACTACTGTCGTTCTGAAAAGAGCAGTTTTGCTGACTTTTCGCCAAAATCACATTTGGCATTTTTGAAGCTTTCTTTCTCGCGTCCGAATAGAGACTGAAGTGTTGGTGATTGCGACGCTTCCTTTTATACCCCCACTCGTGGCCGAAGTTTATATCAGCGCAGGCGTTGGTCGATATATATATATATATATATATATATATATATATATATATATATATATATATATACTAATACAAGGATAACAAACAAAACAGGAACTAGGAATTAATATTTTTGCGCAGTCTATTTACTTGACCCCCTCCATTATCCAAGCAATTTTGAAACACTTTCCAGTTTCCTAATTGCTTGGGTAATGAAGGTGGGACATTCTGTATTTACCACCCTAAATTCATAAACTATTTTTTGTCTCAACTCGTCAACACTGTCCGTTCTATTATGATACACTTTATCCTCTAGGTATCTCCACAAAAAATTGTCTAAAGGTGTAAGGTCGGGACTGTTCGCAATGAATATGGCCATATTTGCCAATCCACAAATTATATCGAGCATTTAAAAAATCTGTGACCTCTCGAATGTTGTGTGGTGGTGCGCCATCTTGGTGCCAAGTTATTTGGTTATAAGTGTTTAAAGGAAGCTGCTCCAAAAATTGCTCAATTTCGTTATTTAATAGATTTAAATATCGTTCACATTTATTGACTTCCGCCCTTGTTCAATTATATGTGGATTTCTTGTTGCCCACTGGTGCTTGTTTTTCTATTAAACATTCCGGCTGTGGTAAAACAAGCCTCATCAGACCACAAAATCCTTCTGAATAACAGCACATCTTGACTCATTCTGGTCAACATATCCTCACAGAAGTGAAGGCGTTGGTTAAAATGATCGTTGGTTAATAGTTGCACTGGTCTAATTTTATACGGGCGGTATCGACTTTTCTTTTTGCGTGGTTTTATAGTAAAAAACAGCAGTTTTCCTTGAGGGTAATCTTGCACCTGTATTGTCGCACTGTAATTGACGCATTATTAGCATTTTCAAGATAAAGTTGAAGAATTTTTAGTTTTTCTTCTTCGGTAAATTGCATTTTAGATTTTATTAATTTTGTTTTCCGTAAAATCAATAAAATATTTTACTTACGAATAAAAGCGAGTGCTTTGTTTTTGTTGGTGATATTCCATGGGTAAAGCGATTTCATCATTTCATGGGTACCGCGATTTAAGTATGGCTGCATATCTGTGAAATTGTCATATGTAGTAACTTTAAAGTGGAATAAGTCAAAAACTACTGTACTGAATTTAGACAAATTATATATTTTTGGAAAGGGGAGAATGAGGAGAATCCAAAAATGTCAAAAAATACAGGGTGCCCCATTTAAGATAACAAAGATGCTGGTGATTTAGTGATTTTCCGATCGTCTTTTGTTTTTAAAATTGCGCCTATGTAAATCTTTAGGAAATTCCCTATAACTTTCGTAGGAATCATTTATTTGTATCTTGAAAAAAAAAAGCTAAGGGGGTGGCAAATTATAAAAAATATTATAACCCTGTACACTGTTGCAAAATATACCGAATACTT
Source organism: Kuschelorhynchus macadamiae (assembly GCA_030620095.1). NCBI lineage: Eukaryota > Metazoa > Arthropoda > Insecta > Coleoptera > Curculionidae > Kuschelorhynchus > Kuschelorhynchus macadamiae. Next base: position 95,593 of record JAUTXW010000778.1, on the reverse strand, counting down.
TTAACAATTGCTACAAACACTGCAACAGGCGAAAGATCTTTTAATAGACTAAGAAATGTTAAACATATATAACTTAAATTAAAATTGAAACGTATAAATATAGCATTACTGAATATTGAAAGGAACTATGCGTCTAATATTAATTTGCATTCTGTATAGACAAATTTAAAACCATAAAGAGTAGAAGAATTATTTTGTATTTAGCGTATATAGTGTATAACTAGAATATTTAGTATTATATTTTTATTTACGAAAGTGGCAGAGTTTAATGTCCGTGTTTTTTGTTATAAATCCTTTTTATTTGTGTTTATTATTTAGAATAATATGATATGTTTTAGCTCGATTGTCATTATTCCTATTTGTTTTTTCGAAATACATTTTATTAAAACAAAATACCGTATGTTTAATAATAAAAATAGTGGTTCTAAAAAAATCATGCGGAAGGCTGGCTACGCCACTGTATTGCATTTAAATAAATACAGATATTTTTTGTTAGGTTGGGACAACTGAAAGAACGATTTAAAGATCCTTTATACCTATATCCTATAAAAGATGTTAAACAATAACTGGATATTCAGGCGCGTCGGAAGAATGGGTCAAAGAAGGTAGTTCGCACCCCTATCCCCCAGTTTTCTAGGGCAGGAGCTGTGCCCACCTTCCCCTGTTATACGTACTAAAAAAGGGGAAAATACTCATAATGTCGTCGAGGACGAACCTTACAGAGATTAGTTTGCAAATAGATTTTCAACTTAGCCGACAGAATATGCATTCATTTACAGAAAAATAAAAAATATTTAACGTATTAAAATGCACTTTAAATTTAATAGTTAATAAACTAAATGTATAAAAATAAATTTAAAATTTGATCTTGTCCTTATTTTAGTGAGTTTTTCAAAAATAACGACTCTGCGTGAGTAGCAGCGGCATTATTTAACGAATACCATCCTAAAAAAATGTATCCGCTGTTTACGTTTTGCAACTGGTTATACATTTGACGCTACTGGTTCAGTCGGAAGTAAAAGAGGGTGCATGAAAGACACGAAGCGAGGGAAATGGCTGTTTTGGGTCATGTAGCAATGGATACGACCCTTAGTACTAGGAAATTGTCCGACATATCTGGTGTATCACGCACAATAGTGATCGCCGACTCCAGTTCTGTGAAGTGCTCAGTAAAATTATTAACAATAATCAAAACTACATGTTCGATATTTGTTTTTCGGATGAGTGTTCATTTTACCTTAATGGCATTGTAAATAGGCATAACTGTCAGTGTTGGTAAGATGAAGATCCAAGACTTTTTCGTGAAATACATACTCAGCATCCCCAAAAATTAAAAAGTCACACAATCGGTCCCTTTTTTACACTCGGTAATCTCAATATCGAATTTTTTTACAGAATTATTAGAGAATGATATTTATCCAGCCCTCGTGCAAGTATCGGAGAATGAAGAAGACCATCGTACGATAATGTTTCAACAAGCGACAATTTTTTGATGAAAACTTTCCTCAAAAGTGGATTGTAAGAAGGGGACATATTGAGTGGCCACCCAGGTCACCTGATCTGAAACCAATAGACTTTTTTCTATGGAGTTATCTGAAATCTAAGATTTAGGTTACCAAGTCCGAATCACTGGATGATTTGCAAAACCGTATAATTAATGAATGCCGTCAAATTACATAATCTTTTGAACACAACATTTAATAAACTGATCAGAATAATAAGTAGTCTTTTTGTTGGTTATTAAGTAGACATTTGACGCGAAATTCTAGGGTCAGATAGTATTCAGTGAGTTCTTCAAAATGAGGTATCGCAACACCCCTCAACCCAATTCAAAATCAAGGGGTTGGGCTTGCCCACGTTAGGTGGTTAAAGTAACGGGGATAAAAAAATCAGACAAGTTGTTCCCCATAGATTTTGAAATCGAAGGGTCCGAGAGTTCTTCGATTATTTTCACAAAAACGTAAAAAAACTCTAATTTGTATCCATCAAATCTCTAACAAATTTCAATAACCTGTCATTTCGTTGTGGTTGAAAATAATAAGGCAAAATTATGGGGTCATAAAGAACTCAATGAGACCTTAAAAGAGGTATGGCACAACCCCTCTCCCCTATTCAAATTTCGGGGATTGTTCTTCTCCCAGCTCGGTATAATTCAAAAACAGACTCGGAGTTATCTCTTGATATACTGAATTGTTTGATATAAAAATTGCACCACTTCATTTTTTGAAAAAAAAAATCATTGTTTGTTTATACTGAGTGAATTAAAATTGTTGGATTTCCACAAAAAATTTTGAGCACTCTATACATTGCTGGAATGATGACAGCAGCTCAATCTTTCATAAACATTTTATTTTTAATCACTTCCTAAGCTTGCCCAATAAAAAGGAGATGTTGTATTAGGCGACCTATATCAGCGCCACTGTTCGATTAATATATGTTCCACCATTTTTTTTTGCCAAAAGACGTTCCCATTTATTCTTTACAAAAAACCAATCCAATTAGCCTCAAATTTTGCACAACATTCAAATACTATATAGGAATCAACGGGTAAAATTTTGGTACGATTCCAAGATGGCGGAACAAAATGGCGGCTTCATAAAATATTTAAAAATTCGGCCTCAAAAAACTACTTAATGGACTAATTTCATAACTAATTGTGGTATAGAGATGAACCAGTAAAACTTAGGAACTAATTCAAGATGGCGGATCAAAATGGCCACCGAATAAAATGTTTGTGATCGTGAAAAAATTACCATCTCAAATTTTACATATCTTCATGTTTTAGCGCCTTAGATGCAAAAAAAAAAGTTTTATCAATTCCGTCGGTTTGTCTGTCTGTCAGTCAGTTCGCGACATAGCTTAAAAACTACTTATCACATTGACTTCAAATTTTTCAGAAATTAAAGATCATATGGCTATGACCTGGTAATATTTTGGTAAAAATCTAATATGCCGGAACAAGATGACGGCCTACTGAAACTGAAAGTGTTACGTAGGAATGAACTGATAACATTTTGTTTGATGAATATAAGATAGTAAAGCAAAATAACAGCCTAATAAAACATTTAAAAAATCGGCCTGAAAAAAACTACTTATTAAATTTATTTCAAATTATGTGCAAGCGTTAAGTATCTACAAAATAGCAGCTAAATACTTTTTTAGAAAAATCAACGTAAAAAATTCTTATTCAATTCAAAAAAACTACTTATTGAATTTATTTTAAATTATGCCCAAAAATCAGACAGACCAATGAAACTGAAAAAACATCATTTTCAATGTCTCCAAACATATGAATGTCTTGCAGAAAATCACTGCAAGAAGATTGCCCAAGGTAAGCCAAACACGATGGAATTTTAAATCACGCCTTTTTCTTACGACAATATTTCTTTTTTCTTTCTCAACTTTGTTAAATGATTGAAAATTGCAAATTTATCAAAATGAATTTTCCTCAAAACTTATATTATTTTATCAGTCTCAGTATTTAATGTCGCTTAGACCTAAACATATTCCAAATAGGCTAATTTACTTTTTATACCTCAATACTTCAAAGCTTTAAAAATATCCTTCCGCCTTTCCTTGATTACAAATCCCACCGAGATGTCGCCGTTTCAGATTCCAAAGCGATCATAAGCTTAGTTTAAAATACATAAATAGAAAGTGACACGAAAAACTCGAAAGTAAAATAAAAAAGCAGTTACCGGCAGGTACATTTCCTCTGGGTTTTGCTCCAAGAATAGCTAAATTTACGTTCGCTTTTCTTCCGTCTATAATGGGATTTGGCTCTTTGCAGGCTCTTTCTGCCGAAGCTCTGTCTGCCATGATAACCTGCAACAATTAATAAAAAAGTTTATTTACGATATTTTTTATGTGTTTTTTCGTATTCAAAGTATTTTAGAAATTCAGATTACCTTAGGAGGTGACATCAAAGAACTAAAAAATATTAATAAAATAAATATAAGGAGTCTAGTATTATTACCTACAAAGATGTCTATTATAAAGGGTCGCCACCATATGTTTTTTAATAAATCTTTTACCGCATTATAAATCATTATGTTTTTTAACTAATATAAAATTGTTTTATAGAGTGTTATTCATGGGCGAAGTTAGGGGCTGAGCTAAGCCCTCCCAGATACCGAATTAGTCCCCCCAAAAATATTGAAACTTGATACATACACAAAAAACGTCTTTTCAAATTAGGGTCGGGCTTTAGCCCACCTAGATCTGATAGCATAACTCCGCCCATGGTGTTATTTAGCATCAAATAATCGATCCAAAATATAAGCAGTCTTTCCCAACATCCTACGATGGCCAAGAGCACTTACAAAAAGAATACAACAGAAGAATTCCAAACGAACTAACTCGGACTTTCATCGAATCAAGAAACGTACGAGATATTTCTAGAAAATTTCTATCATTCAAATTGTAAGCATACTGTGAGTTACATCTACGAAATGACTATAACATATTTTGGAAATATCTACAGGGTGGTCGCAAGTTGCGACTCCTTTTACCTCCGAAATTTTTACTACGAAGTCACTGGCGAATTTTACAATAAAATCAAATTCCCCATTTTGTTCTGCCACTTTTTGGTATCTTAGATAATTTTGATATTTTGCACCATTTAGAACTTATTTACCAAAGTGTATATTCATGCATAGTCACGGTACATGGAACACGGGAAAATGGTAAAATTGTAATGTTCATGCATTAAAACCTTGAATTTAGGTAGGCATAAATAGATATTTTGTAAAAGTGGCCGGTACATATATACAGGGTGTTAATTAATGTCGTGGACGTATTTCAGGGGGTGAGAGTACTCGACAAAATAGGAAAAAAATGCCAATATATACATGGTCAAAAACTCAACATTTTCGTTATACAGGGTGTCAAAGTTTCAATTTTTTTCTCGGTTTTTTCCAGTTCCTTCTGAAACAATTAGTTGAAATTTAGAGCATATATTATTTTTAAGAACCTCTACGATAAAATATTAAAATCGTGGATGATAGCATACAGGGTGTTATATTTTTTTGCACCACCTACAAGTTTATCTTGCGGAACTTTTTTTTGGAGCATCCTGTATGAATTCTAATATAAAATTTAAACTCTTTGTTAATTTCTTTAGCTCTTTCGTATTTTGCATTATTCTCGTATCTATCACAGTTTTCGACTTATTTGCAATAATTGCCATAGATGCAAATTAAGTGTAGGCTAAATAATGAAACTGGAAAAAAAGGTAGTAGGCTGAGGCAGGGCATTTGTTAATTCTGTTCTTTAATCTGACATTTTGTAAGAAAAATTTTTTTTGTTTGACGTTTTCATTTATGGACTTGCCAACGGCAATTTTTAGGAAGCCAGACGACACTACGAAGAAAAATACCCCAATCGCATGGTGCCCAATAGACAAACATTTGCAAAGCTACATATTCGGCTATGTGAAAATTTTCTTAATTTTTTGCTTAATTTCGCCTACATGCCATTGATGCAATGCATCGATTATTGCAAATAACTCGAAAACTGTGATAGACACGAGAATAATGCAAAATACGAAAGAGCTAAAGAACAAAGAGTTTAAATTTTATATCAGAATTCATACAGGATGCTCCAAAAAAAAACTTCCGCAAGATAAACTTGTAAGTGGAGCAAAAAATGTAACACCCTGTATACTACCATCCACGATTTTGATATTTTATCGTAGAGGTTCTTAAAAATAATACATGTTCTAAATTTGAACTAATAGTCCAGAAGGAACTGGAAAAAAACGCAAAAAACGAGAAAAAAATTGAAATTTTGACACCCTGTATAACGAAAATGGTGCGTTTTCGTTCATGTATATACTGGCATTTTTTTCCTATTTGTCGAGTACTATCACCCCCTGAAATATGTCCACGACATTAATTAACGCCCTGTATATAAATATAGATATACAGGGTTAGTCAGATGTCTGGAAACGACCAAATATCTTAAAAAACCACTCAACCGAACTGAACCATATGTGATGATTAGGCATTACCGAATTCCTACGACACTTTGGTGCATACCGCAATGAGATTTACAGTTTTTCAGCAAACTAACCTACCTTTTTTTTCCAAATCAAATGATATGTTTTTTTAAGTGTAATTTATTCCTTAGTATAACTCCAAAATTGCAAACTTTTATCTGGATCCGTTAAATGTTAAATTTATTAAATGTTTTTGAAAATACATCGACAAATTAGGAGTTAAAAAACTAAAATAATTGAATAATTTAATTATTAATAAGATGCGGAAAATGTTGTCCTTCTACAGCTTGACAGTGTTCTAGATAGTTCTCGAATAGTATTTTCTAGCCATTCCGGGGGTATTCCATCTATTTTAGCTCTAATCCTTCCCATTAGATATTCAAGGTTCTCGGGCTTCGTTTTGTACATGGTCGTTTTTAGGTGACCCCAAAGGAAAAAGTCAAGTGGATTTAAGTCCGGTGACCTTGGAGGCCACTCAACACCCCCCCCCCTTCGTCCAATCCAGCGTTCAGGAAACGTCGTGTTTAAACAATTTCTAACAGCAACAACAATTTTAATGCTGGAATAATTTGGTTTTCCAACAGCTGTAGATAAAGTATCCCATTTATATTTCCTTGAATGAAAAAGGGTACAATAAAGCGATTACCGATGCCCACACATTAAATTTTTTGGCAAATTGCGTACGGACCTCCATCATTCAATGTGGATTGTTTGCAGACCAATAACGACAATTATGCCGATTTATAAAACCATTTAGGCATACACAATTTCCCGAAAAAGTCAATGTGTGTGGGCTGGCATATTAGGTAGTCGCCGTATTCGACCCTTTTTCATTCAAGGTAATACGAATATATGAATATGAAATATTATTTACAGCTGTTGGAATACCAATTTATTCCAGCATTAAACGATATTTTTCCTAATGGTTTTGACCACGTATGGTTCCAACAAGATGGAACTTATTTAAACACGAGGTTTCCGGGACGCTGGATTGGGTGAAGGGGGGTGTTAAGTGGCCTCCGAGGTCACCGGATTTAAATCCGCTTACCTTTTTTCTTTGAGGTCACTTAAAAATTCGAAGCCCGACAACCTTAAAGTTCTAATAGGACGGATTAGAGCTGAAATAGAAGGAATACCCACAGAAGAGCTCCAAAACGCTATTCGGAAAATTATTAACCGTTTAACATTAATAGTTTTAGTTTTTTATGTATGTATGTATATGTATTTTTAATAACATTTAATAAATTTAAGATATAACCGATCAAGATAAGAGTTTGCAATTTTAAAGTGATATTAAGGATAACACTAAATCACGCTTAAAAAACATATCATTTGACTGAAAAAAAAAGTTAGGTTAGTTTGACGAAAAACTGAAAATCTGACAACATTGCGGTATGCACCAAAGGGTCGGGGGAATTCTAATCACCATATATGGTTCAGATCGGTTTTATATATATATATATATATATATATATATATATATATATATATATATATATATATATATATATATATATATATATATATATATATATATATATATATATATATATATATATATATATATATATATATATATATATATATATATATATATATATATATATATATATATATATATATATATATATATATATATATATATATGTACGATATGGCAATTGGTTTTGGAAATACCGGAGAAAGGCCGAAAATGGCGGATTCGTTTCTCGCCAGTAAATTTACAAAACGGTAAATTTTACAGCTGAAAAAATGTGACATTTTTCGGAGACTTTTTTAAGACGAATAAGATGGCGTGTACGACATTTTCCCATCATTTGTTATCCCACAACCCGTCTCAACTGTCATTTTTCTTATAGCCGCCATACTGGATTTTTCGATTTTTGGAAAGAGCGTAAAATTTCCAGTCTAGTGATGTCTCATAAGTGCATGAATGATTTGAGTATCATCGAAATATCACGCTTCGTAAAGTTATGTCTCAATTTTTTCTGAGGAGGCCATGGTTTATTTGTTACAAAAGTGGGCTTTGAATTTGACGTTAAATAATTCAAAGTATGAAAGCTGTATTTTAATAAGTAGTATGTTTTTCTTTCAATAAAATCATAAATCTGACACACAAATTGTCGAGGCCTGTTGAAAATGGCCGGTATTCCCTATTCAAACGAAGAAAAGTTTGACATGTTAGCTCTGTACTTGCAGTCACACAGAAACGCCGACATTACACATGTCACAGACGAGACAAAACGAACTTAAGGTAATATCTAGTGCTTTAAAGAAAAATGGCTACACAAATCGCACCATAGAGAAAGCTATTAACGCACAGGTTTCCCGAACAACGAACAACAAAAAATATGAACCGAGAAAGCAACGAGTAGTCTTACCATATGTAAAAGGCACAACAGACAGAATCGGAAGAATTCTAAGGAAACACAACATACAAACAATACACAAGCCACAAACAACTATAGGTAAACTACTCGGAAACCCAAAAGATAAAATCAAACTGGAAAACCACGGAGCGTACAGTATTCCGTGCCAGGACTGTGAAAAGTTGTACGTAGGGCAAACTAACAGGCGAATATCAGCAAGAGTGGAAGAGCATAAACTCAGCATCAGAAATAAACAAACAACCTCAGCTTTATTCCTACATCATCAGGAAACCGGCCATAAAATAAATTTCGATGGGTGTAGGGAGATTGCCAATATAGATCATTATAAGACCAGAATAATCCGAGAAGCCATAGAAATTGAAAAACAAGGTGAATTGAATAAAAGGGACGAATCATTAAAACTACCATCAGTATGGAAGATTAACACACAGGTACAAACAATATGAACAATAATCGACAAATCTAAAATCGCAAAAACTCAAGCGCAATTAGCGCAACAACAACAGCACCATCCGGAAAACATAAATAACGACCAACGCCTGCGCAGATATACAAAACTTCAGTCTCTACTCGGACGCGAGAAAGAAAGCTTCGAAAATGCCAAATGTGATTTTGGCGAAACGTCAGCAAAACGAACAGTAGTGAACGGATGTACACCCGGAATGAAAACACATTGTATTTTTCCATCCGTGAAGGAGTAAAAATCAACACACATATATATATATATATATATATATATATATATATATATATATATATATATATATATATATATATACATATATATATATATATATATATATATATATATATATATATATATATATATATATATATATATATATATATATATATATATATATATATATATATATATATATATATATATATATATATATATATATATATACAGAACTGGGTTGACACTGATGTGTATAAATATACCTTAATACAAATATGACCGAATATCCTATGTCTAACCAATATCTAGGTATTAATTAAATTGATACCTTTGTGTTGCCGTCAGTAATATGTCACAAACAAAACTGTTGCATATATAACTGTATACTGTTAAACAAACAAAAACGAAATTTAATTGAAATTATGTGGAAATGGAAATAATATTCGTTAGTTGTCACTTATAATAGTATTATTTTACTTGTTTTCTATTGAGCGTTTATTATATTTACTATTTAACTCAAACGAACCAAAATTTGAATAAAACATTCATGTATGAGGCTACTGGGGGTAGCAAAATATTGTACCTCAACATAAGCTCTATAATAATTAATAATAAAACCATCATCTTATAGATATAATTACATAGCTCTTTCCATTTCTGTCAACGGATATGTATTGCTACAATAGAATTCTTCGGATTTCCTAATTTAGGATTGTTTCTATGATATTTTATTGATATTTTTAACAAGGTCGACAAGCTTAACTTTAAAAGACAGAAAAAATACAAAAATGTTGTAGTTTTATCCAGGATTCAATAAAAAAATAAACAAATGTCTATGGGAAAGTAAAAAAATGGGAATTTGCTTGATGATCTCAAATATATAAGGTTTGATACCTTTATCTTTGAAGATAAGCGAGAAAACTGATACAAACTAATAAGTAGCTGTATTCCTATTGCCTTCAAATTAGTGTGTTAAAACTTAGAATGTCTTATATATATAATATAATCATTTACATATACAATACAGAGAATATACAAAACTTCTGGTGATATATCAAGAACCTAAGAAAATATTCAGGGATACCATCTACCGTGAGACTTGGAGATTGTGTTTTTGATGATCCCGCAAACATTTGCAATGCTTTCTCATCATTTTTCCAATCATAATACAAGTGTTGTGACGCTAATAGAATGTATGCTGGTAAGTCTGGAAGGCTTCTTGTTCGTCATTCCTTCTGTGAGGATGAAGTCAAAGCTAAACTTATACGCCTGGATCCTTCGAAGGGTGCTGGGCCTGATGGTGTTCCCCTTGTGGTATTGAAGAAATGCAATTCGCTCGCCTATCCACTGCCGGATATTTTCCCACTGTTTATAAATTTTCAAGCCTGATTCCAATACACAAATCTGGAGATCGGTCCGAAATTTCTAACTACCGAGGTGTGTGCATCCTATCAGCGTTCCCAAAGACTTCAAGGTTATATTATCAGAAGAAATCTTCAATACCTATAAAAGATACATTACGACTCAGCAGCATGGCTTTTATTCCACGGCAACAAACTTAGGCAACTATCAGAATTTTATAGTTGAAGCTCTCGAGTCGGGTAAAAAGATTGATGCAGTGTATACCGACTTTTCAAAGACCGTCGATAGCCATCCTCGGCTTCTCAAGAAATTATCCAAGGTTGGTATCAGCGGCGTCTATTTGAGTTGGATTCAATCGTATTTGTCGGATTATCGACAGCGTGATGTTATCCGCGTGTGGGCCTCCCGCGAGGTGGAAGTAACATCAGGTGTTCCTCAAAGATCCCACATGAGTCCAATTTTGCTTCTCCTTTTTGTAAACGATGTGGTGTCCTGCTTCAAGCATTTCAATGTGCTTCAATATGCTGATGACCTGAAGTTTTACAGTGTTGTTGCGAACAGTAATCACCTTCAGCAAGAGCTTAATGACTTCTCTGACTGATGTAAGACAAACTGTTTAGCTCTGAACATAAAAAAATGTAAGGTGATCGTTTTTCGAGACGCCGCTCCACTAGGGAAGTGATTTATTCAATAGAAGATGATGAACTTAAAGTCGTGTCGTCCATTAATCATTTGGGTGTAATCTTCGATAACTCCCTCTCTTTTAATTAGCACATTGAACAAATGGTGCTGGGGGCTTTTAGAATGTTGGGATTCATCAAGCACCAACCAAATATATCACAGATATAAGGGCCATTATCTGTCTATACAATGCCCTTGTTAGAGTACTGATCTGTGTCCTTCTTATCATTTCTACAGCAACCCGATAGAAAGAGTGCAACAAGTTTGCAAAATATTTGTTATACAAATATCATTTCCTCTCTCATGACCTCCCATATGACACCAGACTTCTGTTTGTTGGCATGAGGAGCTTAGAGTATCGGCGATTTTAGGAGAAATTTGTTGTAATGATTAATATTCTTATATTACTGAAATGCTTTGTTTGTTATTTTTATTTCTTTCTTTTTTCCTGTTTTTCTTGTAGACTTGTACATATATTTATACATTTTTATACTTTTTTGTTTCGAGTTAGTGGATACGTTTGATATACTGCTTTTTAAAGCTTATTTTAATATTGATTTTAACCATACCATTTGGAGGTTGTCTCTGTGGAGTATGTTATTTGAAATAAATGAATATAATTCCGAAGCTTCTTACGGATTTTAATCAGATTGTATGAAACAAACCATCATTTCACACTTTTCATGATTTTCGTAGACCACCATTATTGTAAAAAAAAGTAATTAAATATAGTATATAGTTAAATAGAAACACAAAACAACAAAAATATTTCATTAATAATCAAAAACTGACAAAACCGCAAATCTCGAATTTTGAGCTTGTTTTTCAAAATAACTGCATACATGTATATATATTTTTCCTAATAAATATGAAAAATAATATATCGGTTGTCCCATTAAAAAAAATAAAGTACCTACTAGAAATATTCAATGGTGGTTCGTATTTATAATGTTTGAAGGATATAAAAGATGTACCTCAAATATCTGAAGGTATTTTCATTTAGACTAATCAAACAATTAAATGAGAATTTAATTAATGTATTAACCACTAAAAGTCAACAGTAAATAACAAACAACGTTCAGCTAAATCATATGCATAACTCACAGTAAATTATGGATTCATTACACTAGACATAAGTAGAGTTAGACAGTCCGAGAGCCCTTTATAGCAAAATAGAATTTTAGAACTTAATGCAGAACAGTTACAGCATAGATTATTTCATGTTAAATCAACTTAAATAAACTTGAACACAAAACGTTTTGCGATGATTTAAATACCTTTATTATGATGCAAATCCGGATAACGAATATTCGGCAATGAAAAAATATTACATTTTTGTTTTGTTAAGGGATTTTAACAAATTAAATCATGGCAGTATTTTAAAATGAATATTTTAAAAGCATTAAAGCGTTAATACGTAAATCCACAAATAATAAAGTTTTCACTATTCCGTAAGCCATATACCTGGACCACAAATAAAAATGTGTTGAGTTGGTAACAGGTTTACAACATCGGAAATTGTTAAATGTGTTAGTTTCTTATGCAACTATTATACTATAATGAGAACAAGTAAAGAAACAAAACAGAAAACAATTTCAAAATTTAGGATACTTAGTCCCATTTAGGACACTTTCTTGTAGCTGTACAATCTTTGTGTGTAAATAAATAATAACAAATGACATTTTTGAAAAAACAGCTTAATAATCTTCACATAAATTGTTGCTAGCAAAAACTAATTTAATATTATTATTTACATATGTAATATTATGAAACGAATAATTATCCATTGTTTTTGTATCGGGTGTTCAATTAAGAATGGCTTCTGGCCCTAACTCGGTAACCGTTGATCAAACAATTATGGGGAACAAATATTTATGTTTAGAAAAATCGCTGGAAATTATTTTCAAATTCGAAAAATGGCCGCTAGGTGTAGTAACAGCAACTCAAAAATGGAAATGCCGATTTTCTCTCGAATTTTACTAATTAAGGTTTGTCGAAAATATAAGCATTTTATTCTAAATAAACTGGTGGGGAAGGTCAAACTTTTTTTCTTTCAAGCGTTTATATTTCTGTTTTGGATGAACCAATTACATTGAACTTGGTGTCAGAAAAAAGCGCTTTTTTTGTTCTTTACGTAGAGCTATTAACCGTACCGTAATGATTCTATTAATGGTCACTAGTTTTTGTTTTGTTAAGGGATTTTAACAAATTAAATCATGGCAGTATTTTAAAATGAATATTTTAAAAGCATTAAAGCGTTAATACGTAAATCCACAAATAATAAAGTTTTCACTATTCCGTAAACCATATACCTGGACCACAAATAAAAATGTGTTGAGTTGGTAACAGGTTTACAACATCGGAAATGGTTAAATGTGTTAGTTTCTTATGCAACTATTATACTATAATGAGAACAAGTAAAGAAACAAAACAGAAAACAATTTCAAAATTTAGGATACTTAGTCCCATTTAGGGCACTTTCTTGTAGCTGTACAATCTTTGTGTGTAAATAAATAATAACAAATGACATTTTTGAAAAAACAGCTTAATAATCTTCACATAAATTGTTGCTAGCAAAAACTAATTTAATATTATTATTTACATATGTAATATTATGAAACGAATAATTATCCATTGTTTTTGTATCGGGTGTTCAATTAAGAATGGCTTCTGGCCCTAACTCGGTAACCGTTGATCAAACAATTATGGGGAACAAATATTTATGTTTAGAAAAATCGCTGGAAATTATTTTCAAATTCGAAAAATGGCCGCAGGTGTAGTAACAGCAACTCAAAAATGGAAATGCCGATTTTCTCTCGAATTTTACTAATTAAGGTTTGTCGAAAATATAAGCATTTTATTCTAAATAAGCTGGTGGGGAAGGTCAAACTTTTTTTCTTTCAAGCGTTTATATTTCTGTTTTGGATGAACCAATTACATTGAACTTGGTGTCAGAAAAAAGCGCTTTTTTTGTTCTTTACGTAGAGCTATTAACCGTACCGTAATGATTCTATTAATGGTCACTAGATGGCGTTTTTTTGTAATCCTTCAAATAATACGGATTTTCTCAAAAAAATCGAATAGTTTGATATGGCTTTTTTATAATAATTTAATTGTTTAAATTATTAAATTTAAAGTTATAAAGGTATCGAATAATGAAGTAAAAAACCCAAATCCGTATTTAAATTAAAAAAGTTGATGATGGTCGCCCGAATCCGAAACGTCGGATTGAAAAACTAACCTCATAGAGGAGAATAAGTGACAGTGATGAAGTGAAAATTATTTTCATCTGTCATTTCAACAAAGCCTACAATTTAAAAGAAAACTAAAAGAAAACCAAAAAAACAAAATTTTATGGTTGAATTTTTATATAAGAATTTGAACTTCTGTGGGATTCTAATAAACTAAAATTCTTCAAAGTGTTCATTAGAAAGTATCCGTGGTGGTATCGAAGAGCGCCTTTCGGTTTGTATTTTTTAAGTTTCATGGCAGCGTTTCATGAAAGAACAATCAAAAAACAAAATATCACAGTTTTGAAATACAAGTAAATAATTGAATAGGTATTTGTGTTTTTAATCAACTGATTAATTATACAAACTAAGTGTTTTCTCTAGATTATCAGAATAATTCGTAGAAATTATTAATGTTTTCTTTTCGTTAGGCAACATATTTTCTGTCTAGACATCAGGTTTCTATAAATCCATTCCAATCCTAAAAAGCTAAAAATAAAACATTCACGCCATGCGGCATTTTACGCTAAATAAACATACAAATAAATTTTAGAACAAAACATTTTATTACACATCAAATACCGCATTAAAATATAAGGCCGGATAATCGAGATTTGACTATAAAAAACATTGCCATTTTTTTACGCTATCCAAAGGCATGCATGCAGGTTTTGTTATTAGTGGAAGTTGTTATTTGTTGATAAATCATCAGCTTTAGAACTTTTCCACTATAGTATTAGAGAGTATCTAAAATGTTTGAATTTAACGATATCAGTTGTTTTGTGATCTTATTAAGGTCTATGTTAAAACTATTATAGAGATGCCTATTAATAAAAAAATCGGTAAATTTCCTTTACGCAGAACTTCCCTTGTTATGAACCTTTCCTTTTATTAGGAATAAAACTTATCTAACGTAGACAAATTATAGTAAGAAACTTAATCCACATTTACACTAAAATTATTTTAAAGCCAACGGCATAGAGTGTTCCATGTTTACTTCCCTCGTAAGAAGGAAGTATTTTAATCGTGAACAACTATCTTCAGAGATTTTCTCAGACCTTTAGCTTTCAAGATTCCGTCGGTCGGTCTGTCTGAAAAATGCTTACTTTTTCAACTCTTGCGACTAATTTTCTCTTTACTACACTGTTCAACAATTATATATATATATATATATATATATATATATATATATATATAAATATCAGTGACGTTCTTAAAATTAACCTTTAATTTAAATGGCCAAACAAAATAGTTTATATTCAAACGGTTTTTTAAATTTTCGGCAGGTAAACCAAGTCGCGACCTGGAAAAAAGTAACACCCTGTAGATTTTTCCAAAATGTATTATAGCGAAAAATTAAAAATTATTAAATTTTAGCACCCTGTATCTCTTATATAAACTTTTAGCCCTAAAATGAGTTCACAAAAGTTTTATCACAGCTGGTATATTGTAATTATCCTACGATATGCCATAAATAATTGTAGTATAGAGATGAACTAGTAAAACTGTGGTACTATTTTAGGATGGCGGAACAAAATGGCGGCCAAATAAAATGTTGGTAATCCTGAAAAAATCACCTTCTCAGAATTTACATATCTTCATGTTTTAGTATCCCTTGATTCAAAAAAATATTTTATATCAATTCCTACGGTCCGTCTGTCCGTTTGTCTGTCATTTAGCGGCATAGATTAAAAACTACTTGTCAGATTGACATCAAATTTTAGTAAAAAATTAGGATCATATGGGGATGTACCTGGTAATATTTTGGTAAAAATACAGTATGGCGGAACGAGATGGCTGGCTAGTGAAACGTTAAAAAAACTATTACTAAAAAACTAATTATCCAATTTGCCTTAAATTTTTGCACAAAAATCGAGTGTTACATAAGAAGGAACTAGTAACCTTTTGTTATGAATATAAGATAACAAAACTACTTCTTAGATTAATTTCAAATTTTTTGCAAGCATTAAGTAAAGTTGTGGTACTTGAATTCGTACCAATGGTGTACCAGTACCAGTTTCAATAAGACAACAAAATTGTTATAATATAGTATCATTCTGTATAAAATATGTCGATATTCTTCTAGGCCGATAATTATTTAATTGAAAAGCACAATTAATTAACTCTTATTCACGCAAAATTCAATTTGGGAGAAAAATCAACACCGAAAGCAATATGTATGTGTATGTTCCAGACAGGGAATTTATTGAAAATAAAAAAGAAAATTGGTTAATTACACGCTAACCGGTGTTCCTAATGATAGCGAAATCAATCTGACTCAGCAAGACGTAACACACATTGGGTGCCGTTATGCCCCTTTGAATAACAAAACAAAATGCAGGAACAGCTGTCCGACCGATTCATTCACCCCGACTACCTACGACAGTGGTACGTACGTACCCACAGCTGTTCAAGGGCTGCCTGAATATAACTGGTCTGTAAACTGTGTTATTTTGGACATTGTACACAAAAGTTTGACATGTTTACAGCAAAGATTAATGTGCTAAATTTAATACACGAGTGACTTGCTAACCATATGGACAAAAATTCATGGACTAGTTAGAAATATTTAGTTTAGTTATAATACCTAAAATTCATACAAGTTAGACGGAAAAATTAAGCAATGTATATTAGCTAATGTTTGAATAAACTGCTTGCAAATAATTACGAACTTGTAGAGGAGAATTCATGATTCGAAAATAAAAAAAATTCACAAACCAAACATATGATTAAGACCAATAGTAAGTAGCGGAAACTTATCAACACATCCTTTAGCCAAGTTTCTTTTAAATATATTAAAACCGCTGGTAGGTAACACCGATTCATATATAAAAAATTCACAACAATTCCTAGAGAAATTGTTTAGTATTCAAATAAATATAAATAAAACACTGGTAAGTTTTGATATCGTTAGTGTTTTTACAAATGTACCTGTAGATAAAACTTTAAAGATACGTACATCATTAAACATTAATAATATTCTAGAATTATTAACTTTTTGTGTAAAAACCGCTTATTTTCAATATAAAAATGAATATTACTAACAAAATTTTGGCATGGCTATGAAGTCTCCTTTATCTCCTTTACTAAATAATATTTTTATGGAAAACTTTGAGTTAAAGACATACACAGTTTTAAAACGAACGTATACAGGAAACCTACACACAAACATATACTTCAATTTTTACTCAAATCTTCCAATCATGGTTAAAAAGGGGGTTGTAAAAAGTCTATATGATTGAGAAAAAATAATTTGCAAAGATCAAAATTTTGTTCAAGAAATAAAAGTTATAAAATATGTTTTAAATCAAAATAATTATCCTCATGATTTCATTGAAAAATGTTTTTATGAATTTGAGAATCCAAAGGTCGAACAAATCCAAAATAGACCAAACCTCTAGGCCATTAGGCAAAAGAATTAAAGAGCACCAAACATACATAAAAAATATTGAATGTCAAAAATCAAACATCTGCCAACATGCACTAGATAACAATCATAAAACTAATTGGAATATTTCTAGTATTTTGTCAAATGAACCATGTTCCAAAAAACGTAAAATAAAAGAAGTGCCTTAATATTGTTAAATAAACATAATTGTGTAGCATCTTGTTCCGCTAATTTTAATAACACATGTTTAAATTTGCTAAATATAGAAGTACACAAAGGACACATGAAAATACAATAAATTAAAATGAACATATTATAGGTACAAATATTTTTTCACGTTATTTTAATAAAATAAAAAAAATAACACCTTTAAATTGACATTCATTGACGTTCTGTCAAAAATTAGCCGGTTATTTAATTGATGGTTGAAAATGCAGGGTATAATTTTTTAGATCATTTGGGGCTAAGAGTTCATATAAACATGTGCCCGAAAAGCCTTCGTTTTTGAGATACAGGGTGTCAAAATTTTAATTTTTTTTCACGAACGCCGTACATTTCTCGATGCTTTGTCACTGGTTCTGTTGCTTATAAATAATAAGGGCAAGCAAATGATGGCATTATACCTAGTAAGTTTATTTTTATTTATAATTGCTGTTTACAAGTTCACAAAATATTTTAATTATCAAATTAAAATCTTTTATTTGTTTAATTTAAAAGTAAAATACAATAATTGAAGAAAAAGTCACGGTGAAAACAAAATATATCAAAGTACAAAAACAGTCAAACATAAAATATATACATATACATTTTTTAAGTAAATTCTTCCCAGCAGTAACAATTTATTTCGAGTAAATATATCTTTAAACGTTTCTTAAATATATTAATTTTAAGAACATATTTTTAAATAACTTGAAAAGTTCGATTAATTACATACACTTTCATGGCCAACATATTTTTACTTTACAAAATCTTTAAACTTTATAAAACAATAAAACATATGTCAATATGATTGCAAAGCTTATTTTTTTTACTAAACACTTTTATATATACAACTTTTTTCAAAACTATAATCTGAATACTCACTTGCCCCACCCTACATTACTTAATTATGATATAATGTTTTTCTAAAAAGGTAGTAGGTTTTGCAACAATAACCTTTAAACATATTGTGCACAGGCCCTATATATTATGATTTTCATGGTAACTACAACGGGCAACAACAACAAGATTTCTCAATAATATTTTATTCTTCTTATAGTCTGGGAGATATCTAGAAGCATTTATGTATTTGTCCTAGTTTTTTTTTTGGGACACAGTGGTACACATCTAACATTTTGAAAAGAACTCTTATTCCGACACACAAAACAACAAACTTCATAAATACATACCCCTGCAATAGTCAGTAATTTAGGCATTTACAAACGTCTCTGCAAGATTCCCTATAACCTAACCCTGCAATCAGTTTTATATTTTTGTAAAACTGCAACTCTATTAACATGACCACTCATAGTATACAGGGTGTTAATTAATGTCGTGGATATATTTCAGGGGGTGATAGTACTCGACAAAATAGGAAAAAAATGCCAATATATACATGGTCAAAGACGCACAATTTTCGTTACATAGGGTGTCAAAATTTCAATTTTTTTCTCGTTTTTTGCGTTTTTTTCCAGTTCCTTCTGAGACAATTAGTTCAAATTTAGAACATGTATTATTTTTAAGAACTTTTACGATAAAATATTAAAATCGTGGCTGGTAGTATACAGGGTGTTACATTTTCTTTGTACCACCTACAAGTTTATCTCGCAGAACTTTTTTTTTGCAGCACCCTGTATGAATTCTGATATAAAATTTAAACTCTTTGTTCATTTCTTTAGCTCTTTCGTATTTTGCATTATTCTCGTATCTATCACAGTTTTCGACTTATTTGCAATAATTGCCATAGATGCAAATTAAGTGTGGGCTAAATAATGAAACTGGAAAAATGATAGTAGGCTGAGGCAGGTAATTTATTAATTCTGTTCTTTAATCTGACTGTTTATAAGAAATATTTTTTTATTTGACGTTTCCGTAGTTGTTTCGAGTTGTTTAATGATGGTTGAATTCACAAATCGAGAATATGCAGAAATTCATTTCATTTATGGACTTGCCAACGGCAATTGTTATGAAGCTAGACGACTCTATGAACAGAAATATCTATATCGCATGGTGCCCAATAGACAAACATTTGCAAAGGTACATAATCGGCAATGTGAAAATGGATCATTCAAGAAATCCACTAATTTGGCAGGAGCAAATAGAACAGTTAGAACTCCTGAAGTCGAGGAAGCAATCCTGAATGCAGTAGAAAATGATCCTGCTACCAGTCGAGGAAAATTGCAGCAACACTTAACATTTCATTTGTGCTTGTATGGAAAATTTTATTAGACAACTTAATGTATCCTTACCACATCCAAAGGGTTCAAGCACTTCTCCCACGTGACTTTCCACTCCGTTTAAATTTTTGCCAGTGGTTCTTACACATGCTAGCCCAAAATCCATTATTTGGAAACACGATTTTATTTAGCGATGAGGCAAATTTTTCTAGGAATGCCATACGTAATTTTCATAACAATCATTTTTGGGAATTCGATACATGAAAATAATTTCCAGCAACAATTTTCAGTAAATGTGTGGGCCGGCATTATTGGAGATTATTTGATAGGTTCATTTTTCCTGCCAGCAAGCCTAAACGGACGATATTATCGTCAATTGCTCGAAGTCGAACTCCCGGTATTGCTAGAAGACGTGCCAATTCTTCTTAGAAATCAAATGTGGTTCATGCACTAGCACATTTCAGCATAGAGGTGAATATTTGACATAGTTCGTCGTCAGTCCATGAGGCGAAGACTTGATTCTTGCATTGTAGCAAGAGATGGACATTTTCAACAACTTTTATAATTTTGTTTTATTTTTAATTTAACTGTAATAATTTTATCTGATTGTTCATTATCATGTCGGTTGATTTAAAATAAAACCCGTTTCTTAATTTTTTGCTTAATTTCGCCTACATGCCGTCGATGCAATGCATCGATTATTGCAAATAAGTCGAAAACTGTGATAGATACGAGAATAATGCAAAATACGAAAGAGCTAAAGAAATGAACAAAGAGTTTAAATTTTATATCAGAATTCATACAGGGTGCTCCAAAACAAAGTTCCGCAAGATAAACTTGTAGGTGGTGCAAAAAAATGTAACACCCTGTATACTACCATCCACGATTTTGATATTTTATCGTAGAGGTTCTTAAAAGTAATATATGTTCTAAATTCGAACTAATTGTCTCAGAAGGAACTGGAGAAAACGCAAAAAACGAGAAAAAAATTGAAACTTTGACACCCTGTATAACGAAAATGGTGCGTTTTTGACCATGTATATATTGGCAGTTTTCCTATTATGTCGTGTACTATCACCCCGGAAATATGTGCACGACATTAATTAACACCCTGTATAGCACTTCCCTGCAATGATAAAAAAAATAAGATAAGGCCCCTAAATACACCCCTTTGGAACACCTTCTTCCACAGCAGCACAATGACTTTGTACCCCATTAACTAATACTCACTGTTTTCTATTGAGTAAATAAGATTTTAGAAGATTTATTGGTTTATCCGTTAACCCATAATTAAATAATTTAGATTAGCAGCCATGATCAACTACTAGCTTCCCAGTACCATCAACTTTTTATCTAAAGAGTCGACAATTATTCGCTGAAATTCACATAATGCAGTCTATTTAAAATACTTATTATTAGATACACCATCATTGTCGTGGGAATAAGAGTTTTTTAGTCCATTAAATATACTTAAGATGCTAACTACAAACAAGAGACAAAAAGAGAGATTCACTACAGAACGGTATATTGCTTTCAAGAAAAACATGTTCCAGAGGCATGTGGTCATTTAACAATGTAAAATTCAATTTTTCTGCTTGGACAACACGGAATCCTTGTATAATTGAAGAAAGGAAGAAGCAAGGGCTGAAGTCGTTGCATATATAATGCGACATACTATGAAACTAAATGATTGGACCACTTGTTTTTGAGAGTATTTTGACAGGGGAACAGAATTTCTTAAATAACGAGCACCATTTAGGGCAGCTCAAAAATATAATTTTGAAAAGAGGATAATGAATAGAATTCAAAAGTTCAAAAATATACAGGGTGTTCTATTTCAGAAAACGAAGTTGATGATTATTTCTAAATTTTCCGATCGTCATTTGTTTTTCAATTTACCGTAGTGCAAATATTCAGGAAAAATGTATTTTTTTTTTTGAATATTCTTAAATAAAGACTTTAACTTTTAAAAACCCTGTACAGGGTGTCCCATTTTGAATACTTTTGCGTTGTATCTCGGTTATTTTCATAGATAGAAAGTTGCGGTTTTCGCGACAGTGTGCTATTAAAGTATGAATTTAATTTCAGAAAATTGTCATTTATTTGCGAGTTTCTGAGAAAAACTGCATACTATTATATATTTTTGAAGAGGTAAAAAAAAGACAAATTCTATAGTCAATAAATATACAGGATGTTACATTTAAAAAAATAAAGTAGGGTCCGATAACTTTTTGACCTGACCCTGTATACTAATTCCGAAGGTGGAATTGAGTTCTACGGGAAAAGTTATATAAGAAACAGTTTTCACATTTTCGATAAGTTATCTGATAGTTGAGATACGAGGGGTGCCTGAAAATGCAACATTTTCAATTTACCCTGTATCTTAAAAACTAAAAGGGCTATGAAAATTTTACTAACGGCACCTTTAATTTTACGAAAAAGTAGCACACTGTCGTGAAAACCTCAACTTTCTATCTACAAAAATAATGGAGATACCCCGCAAAAATACCCAAAATCGGACACCCTGTACATATGGTCACCGTATTTATATAGGAGAGGGTGATCTTTTTTACTTTTACAAATATTTAATTTGGCCGCCATTTTGCTCCGCCATCTTGAATTATTATCCCAATTTTACTAGTTCATTTCTATACTACTATTAGTTTTGGCATACAATTTTAAATCATTCCACTAAGTAACGACTATGGGAAATCAAGAAGGATGCCAAAACTTTTGGAGATCTCAGGAACAACAAGAAGAAGCTACTCTGCCAACTAGCCTTTCTTCTTAGATGCCAAGATAAAGACGTAGTACCAAAATCTCTACAGATAAAACACCACAGAACTCATGGTCCAGAAAACATCCCTGGGTTTCTTGATCATCTGGATCAACTACATGCTAATATAAAATTTACAATGGAAATTGACTCAGAAGGTACGATTCCCTTTCTAGATGTTCTTGTACAAAGGAAAGGGGATGGTTCCTTAGGACACTCTGTATATAGAAAACCAACGCGTACGAACAGATATTTAAATGCAAATTCCCATCATCATCCAGCACAAAAGCAATCAGTTGGTTTACAGAGCCCTCGCGATTTGTATCCATAACTCTTTACAATCGGAAACAGAGAAACTGACTAAGCTTTAAGAGGGAATGAATATTGCACTAATGATATTAGATGATCAAGTAGAAAATATAATAATCCTACTTTATGAAATGATACTAATAAGGAATTACCGATAGGAAATGTAGTTCTTCCATTTATACACGCAACCACAGACAAGATTGCAAGGTTACTTCACCGGTCCAACATACGTACAATCTTCAACACACACAAGAAAATTAGACAATGTTTGCGATCGCCAAAGGACATTATTCCTTTTCAAACGGAAGGAGTATATGCAATTCCTTGTTCCTGTGGTAATGTCTATATTGGAGAAACTGGACGATCTATATCGACTAGGCTTAAGGAACATGAACGATGTATCAGAAAGAAACAAATTATACAATCTGCAGTATCTGAACATCAACATTCTACTGGACATGTCATAAATGTAAAAGAAACCAAAGGTCTTGCATCGGTTTCGGGACTCTATAAACGCAAAATTAGAGAATCTATTGAAATTTATTAGCATCCTAACAATTTTAATAGAAATACGGGCTTCAGTCTATATCATACATGGAAACCCATCGTTACACCGGGTCACGCTTCGGTAAACACAGGTTGACTATACATAGGCGGCCTGGGTCTCTCCGAGCTCATTCAATGCTCCGATCTCGTGAAGTGAAGATCACTGAAGATGCCTCGTGCAATCGAAGGCGAAACGTCGGAAAGTGATTCCATTTTGACAGGGTCTAATCCGAAGAACCATGATTTCTTAATTCCACTAAGTAGTTTCAAGCTGAATTTTTAATAAATTTATTAAGCCGCCATTTTGTTACGCCATCTTGGATTCGTACCAAAATTTTAACAGTTGTTTGATACCTAATACTTGATTTTCGTGCCAAATTTGAGACAAAATTGGAAAAGCAGTATATTTTTTTAACATTTCACTAGGCCGCCATTTTGTTTCGCCATATTGGATTTGTACCAGGTCATTCGAATATGACCCTTAATGTTTGACCAAAATTTGAAGTCAATCGGGTATTAGTTTTTTAGCTATGCCGCGAACAGAGAAACCGAAGACAGACAGACAGACCGACGAAATTGAGAAAACATGTTTTTCGGCATCTAGGAACCCTGAAACGTAAATATTTGAAAAAACTCGCACAGTGATTTTATCACGATTACAATTACGAGGAAAGTAAAAAGGGGTAACTTTAAAGGCACTTTGCGAAGTCAAAAACCTGACCACTTTGTCAAGGTAAAAAGGGGGTTCGATGGAGAATATACAGTGACCGTCTAAAGTCCGTTCCCCCCCTACTAATTTTTGAGTCAACTCGTATATCGCAACGAAATTTGGAGGGCTTAAATAGGAGATGAAAAGCTATTTTTTTATGAAAAAATGATAGCTAAAAGTTATAAAATAGCGGCTACGCGCCATCTTGAATTAATATTTTAAATACAACACCCCGCATATTATTCCATTTTCAAAATCTGCTCATTATTCTTAACATTTTTCTCTAATACACTTTATTCCTAAATGTAATTGTTTTCGAAATAATGACGTTTGAAAATTGAAAATCCGGTTTAAAATGAAGTAATGGTTTTAGTCACTTTCGATAAAAAATTCTGCTAACTAAATTTTTTAAATAATTTATAGTTAAATCTTTTAATGAATTCGACTAATAAGAGGCGTAAAGACAGTATTTTAAGGATAAACAGTACCACTTACCGGAAAATCTTGAAGGTTACGAATTTGTTCTGTAAATTCACAAGGAAAACAAATTAGTTGGTAAAAAAATATTTTATTTATTTTTGAATAACACTTATTTAACCCCAACAATAATTATTTTATCAAGTGTTCGATGTGGCCCCCTCCTAAATCTTGACAATAAAGTGCCCTATTATGAATAGCTTCTCTCACGTTGATGAAAGTCTGTTCATCTATTTCTTCACATGCTTCTCTTATTCTGCGTTCCAACT
The DNA here is from genome assembly GCA_030620095.1 of Kuschelorhynchus macadamiae. Taxonomy (NCBI): domain Eukaryota; kingdom Metazoa; phylum Arthropoda; class Insecta; order Coleoptera; family Curculionidae; genus Kuschelorhynchus; species Kuschelorhynchus macadamiae. Next base: position 70,401 of record JAUTXW010000778.1, on the reverse strand, counting down.
CTTCTATTGTTTCACATTCAGTGGCGTAGATTTTTAACTTCAGATATCCCCAAAGGAAAAAATCTAGAGGGGTAAGATCCGGAGATCTTGGTGGCCATTCTGTACTTCCCCTGCGACCTATCCATCGCCCAGGAAAGTTTGTATCGAGAAACTCTCTAGCCATGCGATAGAAATGGGGAGGTGCTCCGTCCTGCTGAAATATGATTTCACGATTTTCAAACTCTTCCTGATTGTTTAATACAATTTGTCTTATTCGAGGTTCAATTTCAGTTTCTAAAAGATTTCTGTAAAGATCTCCTTGAAGATTGCCTCTGATGAAAATCGGTCTAATAACGTGGTTGCCCAAAATCCCCGCCCAAACATTAACTTTTTCAGGAAACTGGGTATGCCCTTCTCTAAAAATATGCGGATTAGTATCGCTCCAGTATCGTACGTTCTGTTTGTTGACTTTTCCATTAAGGAAAAACGTGCATTCATCTGAGAAACATACACGTTTTAGGAAGGATCGTTCTCCTTCAATTTTTCTTGTTAACCACTCACAAAATTCAACCCTCCGGTCTGGATCATCCTCCGTGAGAGCATGCAGGATTTTCATTTTATAGGGATGAAATTTTTCATTTTTTAGGACTCTTTGGACACTTTTCGAACTTACTTCGCAGGATTCAGCAACTGCAGACGTCGACTGAGTAGGATTAATTACCATTTCAGCAACAATTTCAATTTTTTTTTCTTCTGAAAGAGGTGGTCTTCCTGATCTTGGAGCATCTTTCATCGTACCAGTTGCTTGGAGCTTATTTAAAAGTTTGCGCAAATATGACCGCGAAATAGGGTTTTCGGGAAGTCTATCGTTAAACATACGGACTGCTAGATGAAAATTTCTTCCAGCTTCTCCAAAAATCAAAACTGCTTCAAATTTATCGTGTAAACTGCGAGCCATGGTCACACTTTTCATAAAATAATTAAGATGCTCAACGGACTATTTGACAGTTAGTTATCAAGATGTTACCGCGACAACGATTTTGTTTCCAACGCAAACTTGATCGTATTTTTGATTGAATTTGAAATGACCAAAATATCAATTTTCAAACGTCATTATTTCGAAAGCAATTACATTTAGGAATAAAGTGTATTGGAGAAAAATGTTAAGAATAATGAGCAGATTTTGAAAATGGAATAATATGCGGGGTGTTGTATTTAAAATATTAATTCAAGATGGCGCGTAGCCGCCATTTTATAACTTTTAGCTATCATTTTTTCATAAAAAAATAGCTTTTCATCTCCTATTTAAGCCCTCCAAATTTCGTTGCGATATACAAGTTGGCTCAAAAATTAGTAGGGGGGGAACGGACTTTAGACGGTCACTGTATATAAAGGGGATTCAAAATCAATATAGGATGCCCATACCTCAGATGCAGAGAAAGCGGCCGAAATTCCAAAAAGAAAAACCAAAAAAAACTGTTGCTTCCCAGTTAATATATAACGTCTAATTTGAAAGTAGAGAAAGTTATAGAACAGAAAACATATCATAAACAGAAATCGAGCTTTGGGTCAGTATTAAATCAGTTAGTATTAAATTATTTAATTTAGTAAATGCATATACATACATACAAAATAATAAAAGATATCAATTGAACTAATTTAAAATAACTACGCTTTTATTGAAAACTAAAAACTGCTTTCAGTTAGACAGATGTTACCGAAAGCGTAATAAATTGACAGACATCGACGGCTTCCTCAAATAAGCATTCGAGCTAGCATTTTTCCTTACTTTATATGTCCAGGATTGATAGGCACTAGGTGGACACATTCAAGTAATTGCCGACTTATTTATTATTTATAATATAGACACAATGGACAGAAAATTACTATTTTTGAAGTTCAGGGGTTGTTTGTTAATAATAGACTCTGGAAGGTTTTATAATTATAGATAAAATGTTAGTGCTGGCCTTTATTATCACTACGTTTTCTAAATATTATTTTAATGGCTATTGTTCATATAACCGTCTGTACAGGGTATCATATTTTCGTGTGTTTTGCAGGGTTTTTCGTTTATGATTATACTGTGCTACTTTTCTATGAAATTAAAGATGCCACACACATTTGTCCTAGTCCTCTTAGTTTCTAACATACCGGGCGATATTGAAAATATTGGATTTTTGTTACCTTTTAACTTATCGGAAAGGTAAAAAAAAATGTTTTTCAGTTTTTTTGACCAAAGTTGCACTTTTTTAAATTAAAGTACATAAAAGGTGGAAAAAATTTAATGATCAGGATTTTATAATTTATACCAAGAGTTAAGATCTAGATCCAAACAGCTAATTAAAAATGATTATCAGAATTTTATAATTATACTGAACATAATATATCGCAAAATAGTAAGCAACTATGGAAATTTGTTTCACAAAAAAAAAGCGCTGATTCATCAATTCCTGCCACTATGACCTACAACAATAAAACCATTGAAGGTGGCAAAATATTTGTTCAGCCTTTAAAGAACATTTCTCAAGTATTTATAAAAAACAACAATCTAATAACATAACATCAGTAAAAGATTCAAATCACAATAATTGGGATTTCTGTTCGATTTCCCTAAGTAGGGAAAAAATCTTAGAGCTTTTACGTTCCTTAGATGTAAATAAGAGCCCAGGCCCAGATATGCATACACCCTTATTCTTAAAAAACTGTGCCAGTTCTCTCTGTGAACCTTTGTATATTTTATATAACAAGTCGCTACACTCTGGATATATTCCCTCAAAATGGAAAGAATCATATATCACTGCAATCTTTAAAGGTAGAATGAACTCAGATATCAAAAACTATAGGCCCATTAGTAAATTAAATATTCTGGCAAAAGTCCTAGAAAAATTAGTTTATGAGCTAATTTTTTGCAAAGTTAAAGGAAAAATTATTGAGGAACAACATGGTTTCTTTCCAAAAAGGTCAGTAGTAGCAGAGTCAAACTTACTATGCCTTTCTGAATTTGTAACAGATGCCTTGGACTCACAGCGACAGGTTGATGTGATTTATACAGATCTTAGCAAAGCATTTGACAGCCTTGATCAAAACATTTTAACAACAATACTTTATGAAATAATTTCATCGGAGTTTGTCTGTCGCTGGTTGTCATCCTATGTCACTGAAAGATATTCTAGAATATCGGTCTTGGGTCATAAATCTGACTCATTTTTGTTATCCTTAGGAGTGCCACAGGGAAGCCATCTGGGTCCTTTATTTTTCAACATCTTTATTAATCGTGTTAAGTCCTACTTTTTGCACTCTAGATTTTTGGTTTACGCAGATGATATTAAACTTTTTAAAGTAAATGTCGAGAAATGCTATAAAATTTCATTTACAAAAGATAAAAATATATTTGATTTTAATTATACTTTAAATAATAAAATTATTAGGGTTGTTAATGAAGTGAGGGATTTGGGGGTTATAATGGACGGCAAGTGGTTGAATTTTTTTCTTAAAATCCAATTTTCAATAGCATCCCGAGACAAGCCAATATTAGAAGCATTACTTCTTGCATACTTTACAGAGTTGTACAGGGTGTCCGGATTTGGTTGCCAAAGCAGGGCATCTTGTTTATTTTTAAAGATAGAACCTTGCGGTTTTCACGAACCTGAGCTAATTTTTTGTGAAACTCATGAAGCCGTAAACAAAATTTTTATAGCCTTCTTCGTTTATGAGATACAGGGCGAAATAGAAAATTTTGCATTTTGGGACCCCCCTCGTATCTCGGTTATCCTCTAACTTAACGTAAAGGGAAAAATTGCTGCTTATGCAGTTTTTTACGCTGGATCCAGTGGAGTTGTCATATTTTTTATTTGAGTTGTTATTTTTTAGATATGACCCAAAGTTGTGTTTTTTTAAACGGGGCACCCTGTATATTTGTCCAGAAATTGATTTGTTTTTTTAAAAGCTTCTCAAAAATATATAATAGTATGGGTCTATTTTAATAAACAACAAGAAAAATACTAATTTTTATATATCATCCCAAATTTTGCAAATGCTGCCTTTTATTTAAAGTCAACAATATCTACATCCTAACAATAAATCAAAATAAATATATAAATAAATCTATTTATCAAAATATGTATTGATAATTTCGCACCAAAAAAGTACCACCTACCTAGATTTATGTAACACAAGAACAAAACAGTAATAAATTATTATGTAACAAGCCTTTCAGCAAAAATCAACTGTCGTATAAGAACTAAAGTAACCAAGGAAATCAAAAGGACTGTTCAAACTGATTTCCATTTTGTTCTATGCATGCTTCGCACAATTTTCGTATTCGTTTTAGGGAATTACGCAAAATAACGGGATGATTTTGTAAATAGCGAAAATTTTTTCTTATTGCATTTCCTAAATCTTGGACATTATCATAGTGGTCTTTGTAAATTCTATTTTCTAGATATCCCCATAGAAAGAAATCTAAAATCGACAAATCTGGGTACCTAGGGGGCCATCTTATAGGTCCATTTGTTCCGATCCATTGATTGGTAAAATTATTGTCCAGAAATAATCTCGTCATTCCAGAATTGTGTGCAGGAGCACCGTCCTGTTGAAAATAAATTTCGTTAATTTGCGCTAGAGGAACATCGTCAAGTAATTCAGGCCTCTAAAATTTCTATATAGCGATTGGCTGTTAGATTTCCCTCAAATATATAAAATTTTATATGTGTTCCTAATATGAAGCAGGACACATTTAGACCAAACCGGCCCTGCTGTCTTCTAGGAAATATTTGGTGAATTGAGTATACCAGAATTACTGAAATGTGCTTCGTCTGACTATATAAACTTCCTTTCAAAATCTCTAACCATATCGCATCTTTCTCGAAACCAATTGCAGAAGACTACCCGACGCTCTGCATCCCCTGGCTGTAAGTGCTGCACGAGCCTAAATTTATATGGGTGGTATTTGTGCTTTTTTAGAATTTCTTGAAATCTGGTTTTTGGAATCCCTATGCTCTTTTCGCTGGCCCTACAAGAGTTTGTAGGGTAAGCTTCTGCATTAGCCAAAACCGTAATTTCCTCAGCCTCCCGATTTTCTTTATTATATGTTTTCGTACGAAGTTTGATAACTGATCCATGATTAAGTAAATTCTTTTCTTTCAACATACCTAAAAATTAACTATTTACCTGTTAAAATACATCTCAGAAGCCGCTTCAACATTTTCATTACTTAATATAAAACAAGCTAACATATCGTACTTTTCATAATGTTCGAAAGTTTGGTTTTCTTCCATAATAATACAAACATATTTTTACACAATAAATAAATACAAAAAACTAGCGCTATATTTTATATACGCGTACAAAATTGGGAAATGTCATTTGCTTCCAAGAAAACAAAAGAAAACGGCATCGTTTTGCATGGCCTACTGCAAAATTTGGGATGATAATTATAAAAATTAGGATTTTTGTTGTTGTTTATTAAAATAGACCCATACTATTATATATTTTTGAGAAGCTTTTAAAAGGACAAATCAATTTCTTGACAAATATACAGGGTGTCCTATTTAAAAAAACACAACTTTGGGTCATATCTAAAAAATAACAACTCAAATGAAAAATATGACCATGCTACTGGATCCAGCGTAAAAAACTGCATAAGCAGCAATTTTTCCCTTTGCGTTAAGTTAATGGATAACCGAGATACGAGGAAGGTCCCAAAATGCAAAATTTTCTATTTCGCCCTGTATCTCATAAACGAAGAAGGCTATGAAAATTTTGTTTACGGCTTCATGAGTTTCACAAAAAATTAGCTTAGGTTCGTGAAAACCGCAAGGTTCTATCTTTAAAAATAAGCGAGATACCCTGCTTTTGCAACCAAATCCGGACACCCTGTACGTAAACAAAGATGGAAATGTAGGTATGTTCAACATGGCAAATAATGGCCGACAAGAGAATTGACATTGACAATTGACAAACAAAAACTCTTACATCGCGATTCTGTTTTATTTTCTAAACGTGCTACTTGAGAATCACTAAAAAGCAAAATATAATATACAAGGATGGTAAGCATATGCTGATGGAATAATTAATTTTTCTAAAGTGGGACTAGTAAGGGTAAGTAAATTTCGAGTCGTAAAAAAGGCGAACGCAAAAGAAATTTCTCTCACGTTCGCCTTTAATATTCATTCGTATTTGTTTTCGCAACAGAGAATAAACAAAGTATATATATTTCTAAGCGGCAGGACAAGTAAGGGTAAGTACATTTCGAGTCATAAAAAAGGCGAACGCAAAAGAAATTTTTTTCTTTTACGTTCGCCTTTCTCTCATTTGTGTTTAATAAAAAACACACACAGGGGTCTCGTCTCACCGACAAGACGAATCCCCAAGCTAAGGGCTGAGTCTCAACAGATCGCAGCGTGGAAACTGTTCTACCGAACACAACACCCTGCCAGGTACGTAAGTCGTCTACAGACAATTCCGAGTTCCAACATCGAGCATCTATAAATACGCCAAGAAATGCTCTACAGTTTTGTTGGTAATTTTAACCAAGATACTCCTGTTCAAGTCTCTCAATGAAAAATGAACAAACTCGGTTTTATCCCTGTTTAATAAGAAACCATTCTCTGACAGTAATTCTGCATATTAATTACAGCTTCATTGGCACATATGCTAACATTCTCCAGGCTCTCACCGGAACAAGCCACGGCGGTATCATCGGCAAATAAGAGAGAGATATAGTTGTTTCCAAAGTTCTGTTCGAAAATGTCGTTAATAAAAATTATAAATAAAAGGGGCCCCAGTATGCTACCCTGTGGGACACCCCTCTCAACATTTCCAGTACCAGATATATTGAATATGATTTTCTTTCCAGAATACAATTTGGATACGATCAGACAAAAAATCTTTTAACCAGTTGTAAGCATTTCCCCTAATACCATAGTTATTTAGCCTAAAGAGCAATAGTTCAATATGAATTACTTCGACCGCTCTTTTTAAATCGAAAAAAAGACAAGCAGTATAATTATTATTGTCAATATTTCTCAGAATTTTATTGTACAAATAAAGAATGGCGTCCAGAGTAGATACGTATTTGTTTTGTTGTTTGTGATGGCAGACTTTAAGGTCGTTTCACTCAGTGCAGACTGCACTGACTGCTTTACTTGGCTAAGAGTAATATAATTTTGATTTGAATTTACCGCCTTTTCTGAGCGCTGATTCTCAGTTTGGCGAATCACTTCCGATGATTTCTCCGTAGGCTTTATTGCGGTAGTAGTAGTAGGTTATGATTGATTGTTGATTTTGTTTGTTTTAACAGTAAAATAACTTCATCTTGACTTGAAAGTCTTTTTTCCATGTGAAAAACATTTTTTTCTAATAATTTTACCTCAGTTTTTAGAGCTCTATTCGTTAATTTCTGCTTAAAACATTCCAAATTATTGCACACATTTTGGACGACCTTCATTGAAGAATGAAACGTGTTTTCATCCACTTTGTCACTGTGTAAACCTACTGTATGCTCTAGACACATTCTTTCGAAAAATGCACTTGTTACCATTAATTGAGTCTGCAAACTTTTATAAACTAATGCTTGAATAATATCTTTTTTGTTGATTTTATTTAGCTCTGCCAACAGCAGATCTGCACTTGTCGCCATCTTGAACTATATTCCAAATGAAAAAATATATAACTTTACCATAAACAAAACACATTTTACAAACTACATAAAACAAACATAATCAAACAAAGAAACAATGAAATACGCTTGAGTCACCAATCAGAGACGTCGATGTAAATTTTTTGATGAAAGGAGATAGGTCAAAACGAAAAAAGAACAGATTGTTCAAGATGAACTTGACGAACTGTCGGAAAGTACATGGTACATTAATAAAAAGAAAAATAATTAGTGAAAAAAAGCAAAAATGACAGAAAAGAATTGAAGGTTATACAAAATAAGAACATATAGTTATTCTTTTGAAATATTGATGACAATCAAATGAATCTCAAAATTAAACATTTCATTAACGCAGGTAAGGATGAGGCTCTTTTTAGCTTTTGTCATTGCTACCTTTTCCAAAAGATCTAACATTTTCAGATATGGAAAAACGTTTTTTTAAGGATAAAAAATGATTCGCAAAGGCAGATTTTGTATTAAAAATATCTGTATTTTGATGTAACCAAGCTCAGGTGTTCCTGGATCCTTGTCGAAATTTTCCTACCCGATTGTCCCACGTAAGCAGCAGGAACAATGAAGGGAATAAACTACAAATTTCTCAAGGCTATCCTTTTTGTCTTTGATTCTAACTATGTGTTGTTTTAATATGTTTTGTTGTTGTTGTCTTTAGTGTCCAAATAGATTGGAATACAAGAGATTTGAAAGGATCGGGGAGGTCAGGCTGTACTACAGAATCACCACAATCAAACATATGAGTCTTTTGAACAGGTTGTGTCTAATATTAAGGGCAAATTACCTATTAATCAGAAATAAAACTTAGAAGATCCAGCTCCATGTTTTGCGAAATATAAATGTTACTGATTGTAGGAGAAAATTTTCTTTGCATATGTGGTTTGCCAACGGTCAACAGTTTCTCATGTTTTTCTAAATAGTAATGCATATATATAGGCTTACGTCAAAATATAAATTACGTTTCAATAAATATAGGTTTCTATGTTTTGAAAACACTTAATTTTAATGCAGCAGTTCACTTTGCGCGGGTTATTCTTTCTGAATTCATGAATTAAGTTTTAAAGGAAAACTGAAATTAACCAAAAATTTAATATTAAAATACTGATCAGTTGCTGAGGAAGCAAATAGAATAGGGTTTTTTTATGATAAATAGATCATTGCAATACTTAAGCCAAAGCCTTTGCGGCTTTGCAGAGAAATTGTATGTCTTTTAACATTTAACAATATTTAACTCGTGCCGAATTTTCCAAAGGTAATTTTTCTTTCTCATTTAATTTGTCACAATTATATTGATCAGGCTAGGAAATATTTACAAACAATAGTTATTTTCCTAACTAGAGCGGAAAGTGATACTTTCCTACACGCGACTAATCAGTCGAGTGCCGGAAAGGCACCTTCCGGAAGAGTTGGGAACAATTTTTTGTCTACAAGTGGTTTAACATAACGGTTTCTCTGACGTTTTAATAAAAGATTTTGGCACTTTATCAACAGTTTTCGAAACGATTTTTGTTGTATGAGGACAGAAACTAATAAAAAAATAAAAAATCTATACAGAATAACTATTTATTATTGGTCACATTTTATAGTAAAAGTACAATTTACGGCGTGCTGCAAATTGATTTCCAATGTCAGCTGTTGAGGTATTAATAAAGAAGGTGGTGGTGTTGATTTTCTGAGATCATTGAGTTGCCAATGTTTGGAAACGGTTCCACGCTAGTTATAGGTGGTTGGTCACTCAAGCTTACGTTAGAATAGAATAGAATAGAATAGGATATATTACCAGAAAATCATACATTTCATACATAGGATCGTCAAGAAATTTACAATAAAATAAATTATAGTCAATGAATAAATACAATAAAATAATATAACCAAACTAATCAATATCAAAATAAATAGAATTTAAATAGCATATAAACAAATAAATAAATAAACAGACATCAATAAAACAAAAAATACTAAACAATAAACATTCCACCAAGCCTGACAAGCATTAGGGACAATCACCAAAAGACAATAAAAATCTTAATAAAATAAATATAAATTTGCCAAATACTCCTTCGTTTTCACTCCTTGTAATTTATAAACTCCGCTGTAGAATAAAAAGCCTTGTCCAGGAGAAATTCTTTCACAACATTTTTAAACATTTTACCTTGACAGGTACCGTTTGAATCTTTGTGACAGTTTATTGTATAAATACACGCAGTTGTATAAAGAGGATCCTCTGAAAAAAGTTTTGTTATGTTTAGTATATATAAACACGGGACAGTTAATATTTTCTTTTCTCTGAACACACAACAGGCATCTCAGTATATATAAACACGGGACAGCTCTCCAGCTCTCCAGTTTAAGATTAAATATTAACCTTAATATCCTCTTTTGAGACACGAATATGCGATCACAACTCTTGTGATTCCAGCATACTATATTATATTAGATATATGGCTAAAAACCATTGCGTAATATGCTGTTAACATACCCGCTTCGTCAAGTGAATTTTTGAGATTTAAGATAGCAAAATATGCCGAATTTAATTTGGAGCCGATATGGTCAATGTGTTTTTCAAAAGATAAGGTTGAGTCAATATATGTGCCTAAAAACATTGTACCTTCAGAGAATTTTATTTGCGCGTCTTTTTGAAATATTAAGGAGAGAGGGTTCCGAATAAATATATTAATAAATACGGTCTTGTCTGGGTTTACGATTAACTGATTCTCCCGACACCAAGCCTCCATATTAACACATATTCGCCTTACTTTATGAGCGAGGATCTCCGGGTCGCAAGAAGAAACTACCACCGTCGTGTCATCGGCATACATAGTAACGTGATCAGCACCAAGAGCGTCCGGAAGATCATTAACGTACAACAGGAATAGCAACGGACCCAACACTGAACCCTGTGGTACTCCAAGTTTTATTTCCTTAGGTATCGACAAGGTATTACCGCACTTTACTTTCATATCCCTATCCGATAGGTACGATTCAATCCATAGCAACAGATTACCACGAATGCCCATATTGAAAAGTTTTGATATAAGCATAGTTTTGTTAATTGTATCGAAAGCTATGGACAAATCAAAGAATATGGCTACAACATATTCGTGCTGATTCAGTTTCGAATATAGAACATTTAAGAAACTGCTAGATGCAGAATCAGTTGATTTGCTGGACAAAAATCCATGCTGACATCTGCTAACAATGTTGTATTTCGATAAAAAGGCAGTAATTCTGGAATGTATTATTTTTTTGAAAAAGAGTTAAGTTTCGAAAATGTTTGAAAAAGAGCTAAGTATCGAAATTTGCCTGTAATTTTCAATGTTTTCACTACAGCCTCTTTTTAATATTGGAGTTACAATTGCTGCCTTTAATATCCTCGGAAAAATGCCATGGTCAAGACTAAGATTAATTAATATTGCCAGTGGGTTACAAATACATTGTTTAGCTGCCTTGATCAAACCAATGTTAGGGTCATCACTACCACGCGAGTTTTTGTTTATGATGGTATCAATGGTATTTAAAACTTCATCGAGTTAGGTAGTAATTCAGGAACTGTACCAGGTGCATCCACTCCATGATATTTATCGCTATCATTATATAATCGCTTCATTTTGGTGATTTCTTCACCAGCATCGTCCAAAAAGGTGGCCGAAAGCTATTTCTGTGTAGCATTCGGGACTTGAAAGGTATTAATAGGCCGCAACTTCGGAAGGCCTTTTTCCGAAGGAATTCACCCCTACACACTGGATGCAACATTTTCCATTTTTACATTGGACAAAAAAACGGAGAGGTGGAGTGGTTGGTGGTCGCATCTCTGCATAATTTGTGTATAGCTTGAAGAAAGAATCATTATTTACTTCTTCGGAGATGACAAATGACGTTAAAGAATGATTTTTTGTATAAAGTATTTTTACGATAACGGAATATTGTGGCTACCTTTAACAAAAGGTAAATTTCACATGGCTCCTGCATCAAAAAATTTGAAATGTCTTCTTTGAAAAAAACTTTTCCTTTTTTTTTTTTTTTGGTAGAAACCCACACTCTGTTTTTTCAAAAATGTGACAAACTTATAACATTGGCTTATATCGATGCTCTATCTGATTTTCATTAAAGATTTAATCATCGAGAATCTGGACCAGAATTTATTAGGTTTTCTAATTTTGCTTGGTTCTAAAAAGTATGCTAAAAAAAAACTTTGTTCTCTGAAGAATTTAACTCCTTTTGTTTGAGCCCACTTAAGAAAATGATCGTACTGTTTTTCGTAACTGGCAGCAATTTTAGGTTTGCAGCAGCTGCAGCTTCTAAAATTGCATCTGGTAGCTCCTCATCGGACGATTTCATTTCGAATAATTCTCTTGTCAGGTGGAAGACGTGAAACGCAAACTTATGTCAAATACCTGAGGACGTGACAAATACTTAATTGTCATAGATGTTATGAAAATGAAAAAACCCGAAAACTGTGCAAAGCTTCAAACAAATGGTCCTATTGTTATTTGATATTATTTGTCATACAAAATTATACCTGACGCGTTATTAATATCAACAATTTTGTGTCAACGTCTTTGTAAAGATAGATTAGGCAAAATATGTTATAAAATCGGATTTATTTGAGTTTGTAACAAGACAAAGGTAAATGGTTATGTAATGAATACTGACAATTGTAAGTACCATAATGAGATTTAAGATAGCTGAATAAGAGCAAGGAACTTATCAAGAATAAACAGGTGCCGACGTGTTTACAGCCGAAGGCTGGCGTATAAAATGTGAATATGTAAGCGGAGGGGACAAATATTTTACAATATAAATAATAAATAATTACGAAACTGTAGTGGCCGGTTCATGGATTAAAACTATTTTTTGGGTTTATCGCCTTATAAAATTGGAAAAAAAAAAATATAAAATATTTACCTTATAAAATCAATAGACAGTCTTAAGTTCTGGATCCACTATGAAAGTACCCGAGGAACGACACTGAAAAATGTTTGTTTTCTGAATGTTTCGGGGGAAAGTCTACCCCCGTCTTCAGCAAACCTACAAATAAAAAACTAAAAGCAGAATATTTCTTATGTTTCGTATCAGAAATATAACCAGAATGGCTAATCTCTGACAAAATGTCAATGAATGTCAATTTAAAGGTGTTATTTTTAATTGCTAGAATAAGGTGGGAAATATGTGTACCTAGAGTATGTTCATTTTAATTTATTCTATTTTGAGGTGTCCTTTTTTTACTTCAGTATTTAGCAAATTTAACCACTGCTATTAAAACTAACGGAACAAGATACTACACAATTATCTTTATTTAGTAATATTAAGGCACTTTATTTTATTTTACGTTTTTTAGAACATGGTTCTTTTGCTAAAATACTAGAAGCATTCCAATTAATTTAATGATTGTTATCTAGTGCATGCTGGCAAATGTTTGATTTTTGAAATCTCCTATTTTTTATGTGTTTGGTGTTCTTTAATTCTTTTGGCTAATGGACTAGAGGTTTCACCTATGTAAAATTTATTGCATTGACACGGAATTTTATAAATAAAATAAATTTTTTGTATTTTCTGTTCATTGTTAGGTTTTGAAACAAAAGTATACAGAAAACCTACACACACAAACAGATACTTAAATTTTTACTCAAATCATCCAATCGTGGTTAAAAAGGGAGTTTGAAAAAGTCTATATGATAGAGCAAAAATAATTTGCAAAGATCAAAATTTTATTAAAGACAAAAATTTTATAAAAGATGTTTTAAATCAAAACAATTATCCTAATGATTTCGTTGAAAAATATTTTTATGAATTTGAGAATCCAAAAGTCAAAAAAATCCAAAATAGACCAATTACAAACCTCTTTATACCATACATACCTAATTTATCAGATAAAATAAAACGAATAGGTAAACAGGTTTTAACACTTAGAAGCAAACTTACAAAAACAAAATCTAACAATGAACAAGAAAATACAAAAAATGTTATTTATAAAATTCCGTGTCAATGCAATAAATTTTACATAGGTGAAACCTCTAAGCCATTAGCCAAAAGAATTCAAGAACACCAAACATACATAAAACGTAGAGAATTTCAAAAATCAAACATTTGCCAACATGCACTAGATAACAATCATTAAATTAATTGGAATGCTTCTAGTATTTTAGCAAAAGAACCATGTTCCAAAAAACGTAAAATAAAAGAAAGTGCCTTAATATTATTAAATAAAGATAATTGTGTAGCATCTTGTTCCGTTAGTTTTAATAACACATGGTTAAATTTGCTAAATACTGAAGTAAAAGAAGGACACCTCAAAATACAATAAATTAAAATGAACATACTCTAGGTACACATATTTCCCACCTTATTCTAACAATTAAAAATAACACCTTTAAATTGACATTCATTGACATTTTGTCAGAGATTAGCCATTCTGGTTATATTTCTGATACGAAACATAAGAAATATTTTGCTTTAATTTTTTTATTTGTAGGTTTGCTGTTTCTCCCGAAACGTCCAGAAAACAAACATTTTTCAGTGTCGTTCCTTCATAGTGGACCCAGAACTTAAGACTATCCATTGATTTTACAAGGTAAATATTTTTTATTTTTTTTTTAGTCTCCAATTTTATAAGGCGAAAAACCCAAAAAATAGTTTTAAAATATAAATAGTGTAGAGAAATCCCTAATTTTCATTCCTCGTGACGAAATCAATTAGTTACTTCGATATAGAAAGCTTGTCGGTGCAAACTAAAATAAATAACCAAATAAATATTTTGAATTCAGAGGGTCAGCCAAGATATGAAATACTAAAACTTCAGATTTCCCAGTTAAAGCCATTTGAAAGTATGTATGGTAGAAGAATATTAGAAACATTCAAAGAAGAAGGGAAAGCTGAACGTTTTAAAATATTAACAAATACACTTCCCCAAAAAATTAACGCACCACCAAAAAATAACCAAACGTTCAAAGCAAGATTTTATCAAAACTACTGGTCCGATTTAGACGTTTTTTTTTTTAATGACAGGTTGTGCCTTCCACAATGTTAGTATACTAACGGTATTCTAATAAAAATCTCTTTTTTACTAATACCGGGTGTAGCAATTATAGCGTGTTTTTTTAATAAAACTTGTAACACCCTGTAGAGTTGATCAGTTACAATATCAAGTTGGAATTGAAATCACGCCATAGCCTTATCTTTTTTTTTACATTTTGTTTGATTGATGATTTTATTGCAAATTATTAATAACGAAAAACCGAAACAAAACGCAACTAAAAATTACACCAAAATGTCAGTAGCGAGTATTTCCGCCTCTGGCACGAATAACTTCTTGACAACGACGGTTCATACTTAAAATTAGAGACCTTATGTCATTTTGGTCCAGTTCTTCCCATATGCGAATAAGTCTCTGCCGTACGTCTTCCAAAGTGTTTACGTTACGTTCCTCTTGTAATCTCCTCCCAAGAGTGTCCCAGAGATTTTCTATCGGATTTAAATCCGGGCTCCGAGCAAGCCATGCCATGGTAGCGATTTCGACTTCCTCTAGGTAATTTCTCACAACTCGAGCAACATGAGGCCTGGCATTATCTTGCATTAACAAAAATCCTTGCCCAATAAATGGCGCATATGGCACAACATGTTGATCTAACACCTCCAATATGTACCTTTCAGCTGTAAGGCTTCCATTTATAATAACAAGTTCCGTGCGACCAGTCAATGAAATGCCTCCCCAGACCATCAAAGATCCTCCCCCAAATAATGTTGTATGTGAAAAATTGCACTGAGCATACCTTTCGTTAGGACGTCGATATACACATATACGCCTGTCATTGTTAAACAAGCAAAATCGGGACTCATCCGTAAATAATACCTGTTGCCATTCAGCCTCCAACCAGTTACGATGCTCCATAGCAAAATTTAGCCTTGCTCTCCGATGAACTCTAGTTAAAGCTGGACCTCGAGCAGCAATCCTAGGTCTTCTGTACAAACTTGTACACCATTAACATCTCGAATCTGAGTTTGAAGGGCTCGAGCTGTTACAAAACGCTGTCTTAATGCTGCGAGTCTCAAAAAACGCTCCTGAATCGGAGTTGTTTTTCGATTCCTCCCTTGTCCCGGCCTGCGACAATTACTTCCAGTCTCTCTATATCGTTGTATAACTCGTGAAATGGTTGTATGAGTTACCATAAATCGTTCACCAATTCTTCGGTAGCTCCAACCATCCTCAAACAATATTAATGCTTGAGCACATTCTTCGCGAGTAAGATTTCTTGTTTCACGTTGCATATTGATCTACATTCATACAAAGCGGACTGACAGTGACAAAAAGCATCTGCATTTTTGACAATTACTGTTACTTTGGTTTTCCATAGCCTGCTACTTACTTTAGTGAGAAAAATGTAAATTAAAACCAATAAAATCATGTTATGCTATAAAATGCTGTTTCTCGTTTAATAAGAAAGATAATGGAGTAAATAAAAAAACCAAATGTAAAAAAAAGATAAGGCTATGGCGTGATTTCAATTCCAACTTGATATTGTAACTGATCAACTCTACAGGGTGTTACAAGTTTTATTAAAAAAACACGCCATAATTGCTACACCCGGTATTAGTAAAAAAAAGATTTTTATTAGAATACTGTTAGTATACTAACATTGTGGATGGCACAACCTGTCATTAAAAAAAAAAAGTCTAAATCGGACCAGTAGTTTTGATAAAATCTTGCTTTGAACTTTTGGTTATTTTTTGGTGGTGCGTTGATTTTTTGGGGAAGTGTACATTCATTCAGTCAATCAACTATGAGAAAAAGCCTCTCCTTATCTTATGAAAAGCTGCTGGTCAGATGCCTTCAAGTATGTTTTCTCAAGTCCGTCGGTCTGACAGACAGACAAACGTCTGTCTAACCGCCTGTCTGTCTGTTCGCGGCATAGGCTCATAGCTAAAAAAATACTTATTCGATTGACTTCAAGTTTTGGTCAAAATTAACATATAGGGATGAAATAGTGAAATTTTTTGCAAAAATCCAAGATAACGAAATAAAATTGCGGCCTAGTCAATTATTAAACAAATTATTACTAAAAAACTACTGATAAAATATTACTCAAATTTTGCTCTAAAATCAAATATTTTGGTATGAATTCAAGATGGTGAAACAAAATGGCAGCTTAATAGACTATTTAAAAATGCAGCTTGCAAAAAAATACTTAATACATTGATTGCATATTTTGTGTAAGTATTAATTGTAGTATAGAGCTGAACTGATAACATTTTGGTACGAATTCAAGATGGCGAAATAAAATGGCTGCCAAATAAAATGTTTGTAATCATTAAAAAATCACCCTCCCCGTTTTAACATATGTTCACGTTTTAGCTTCTCCAGATGCCAGAAATATGTCTTCCCAATTCCCACGGTCAGTCTGTCGGTCTGTCGGTCTATCTATTAGTCTGTCTGGCATTTAGCGGCGTAGCTAAAAAACTACTTGCCGATTGACCTAAAGATTCATAAGGAGCGAAGTTCCGGGTAAAAGAAATTTACCGATTTTTTTTATCATAAATTAATATAGGTATATTTTGGTTAACGTAGTTCTTAATTTGAACGCCATTTCAAAGGCTACTACTAACATTTATTTCTTCTGTAGAATATCAAGAAGTTTATCAATTTTACTGCAATAGTATTTTACAGTTTTACTACTAAACATACAATATTGAAAAAAGCACACAATTTTGCAATGCCATCCATAAATTCTAGTTTCATTTGAAAGTATGTTAAATGTCATACAATGGTCATCCGCAGAAGGCAGACTAAATAATATTCATATTTAAACTACCGAACCTAAACTTTTCAACAACCGACTTCCGGACTATTTTACTGAGTTTATTAATTTTAAGCGTGGCATAATATGTCCATCTAACTGAAAGACTAACTAATGGTAGTTTTCAACCAATGAAAGTTTCCGCAAGCACTGACACTTTTGTTCTTATAAGGGTATAAATGATTACGACAAAAAACCCGATTTTCTGAAAACATGTGAAAACTATAACTAACTTAACAAAAATAGTCAATTTAGTTAACACTATATTGTAAAAGAAGCGTATATTTGTTTTAATATTAACAATAATATTACTGAATTACATACGAATATGTTATATTTGTCACCAGAGACAATGAAAATTTTGAAACCAGTATTCTCTAGAAGGCAACATATAGAATTCAATTACTAATGCATAAAGTGTCAAGTTTTTCACAGCACGCGTGTGTGAAAATTACATGTGTTTGGTCAAGTTTATTTGATAAATTGCTTTGCATTATATATGAACTTTTATCCGCTAATGTTCTGAAGTTCCTTTCCATTTCCGTGTTAGTGTATCTACAGGTGCATTATAATTAGAAGCTTTTAAAATGGAATGGATGCATATATAACTCAATCAATAAACAAACTAAAGTTTTTGCTAGAAAAAAGTACATAAAGTGCTCAACAGCAAACTTATCTGCCCAGGTAAAGTAACTGACTCAGTTTGCAATTCCAATTGATTTTTACTTCCCTAGTAAAAGGGAAGTATTGTGTGGAAAAAATCACCCTCCGAGATTTATTCAGATCATCACGTTTCAGGGTCTCTAGATACCGAGAAACATGTGTTCTCAATTCTGTCGGTCTGTCTGTCCCTCTGTCTGCCTGTTCGCGCCATAGCTAAAAAACTACTTACCCGATTGACGTCAAATTTTGGTCAAAAATTAAGGATCCAATATGGAGAAACAAAATGGCGGCCTAGTGAAATGTTAAAAAAAATATTATTAAAAAAACACTTATCAATTTATCTCAAATTTTACCCAAACATCTTGTATTCTAGTGGAATCAAGTGGTAACATTTTGTTTTGCCATCTTGGATTCATACCACAATTTTACGAGTTTCTATAAATATTTGATTTCTATGCAAGGTTTTAGGTAAATTTGATAAGTAGTTTTTGGTAACAATTTTTTTAACATTTCACTAAGCCGCCTTATTGGATTTATACCAAAATGTAAACGTTTCATCCCCTTGTGACCCTTGATTCTTGCCCAAAATTTGAAGGCAATCGGATGAATAGTTTTTAAAGTATGCCGCGTACAAACAGGCCGACAGACCGACGGAATGAGAAAACATCTTTTTTGGAATCTACAGATTATACAACATAAAGATCTGTAAAAACCTAGGTGGATGATTTTTATTTATTTCACTTCATACCAAAAGATCTAAATAGATATGACAACGTCAAGTGTAAAAATAAAGGATAACCTAAGACATTTTTAAAACAATATTAAGATTTGGCTAACAGAAAACAATTATTGCAAAATTGAAAAGTAATTTCAAACATTATAATAACATTTTTCGAGAAGTTAACTCTTTGCACTTTTCTTAAGGGGGAACTGCACGCAGTAATATGGATCATTTGCAAGCCTTCCGCCGCTGCAATATTATGTTAAAACTATAAGAGATATGTATTAGCTTCAATGTGATTTTAATAGGGAAATATGTATAGTTGGGCGCTAAAGGCGAATTTTTATGAAAAAATCAAATCTAGAGTTATAAAATAACAGTAGATTTGTCCATTTTCGACCATTTTTTGACCACTTTTTGACGCACATGCCTTCGCATATAATTTTTTTTCCACAAAATGGCTCTTTACCGCCTTACATTGATCCTTTGTCTACGTAACTGCAAAATTTGAAATTGGAAATCGTACTCATATCTTTGTATTTCTGCAGCGCGTGAACCCTTTTGAACCCATTTTTAACCGAAATGTAATTTAAATTACCTATACATAACACATTTTTTTGAAGTCGGACGTGCAGGAAGTTTTTTTAATGCATAGGTACCTTTTCACCTTACTTTCAACTCGACTAGACTTTGTCGCTGGTATTTCACTTTTTGCGTGTAGTTCTCCCTTAAATTTGTTGTAAGAAGTTATTTCTCTTAGGCTTGCTGGTAGCTGGTTGTACATATTCCCATAAAAACAGTAAGGACTTTTTTGGAAAGTGCTAGTCCTATAGGGAGATATATATAAATGTTTGTGGAGTTTCTTGTTCTTTTTTGTAATAAAAATTCTGTTTAAATCTGTTGATTGGCCTCAGTAAATAATACCATAGCTTAGATGGCTATATGCTAGTGCGTAATAGGTATTTAGAAATAGTTTTATTTCTAAAGTGTTTTTTAGATTTCTTATTGCAAACTAGGAAGTATTTAACTTATTTGCGACATGGTTCATGTGGTTGCACCATGTTATGTGTGGATCTAGATGTAACCCTAGAAATTTCAAAATTTCAATCCTATTTACACGTTTGCAGTTTAATGACAAATTTGGAACCCGAGGTATATCTTGTCTTATACAAAATGTCATAAAGTAGGTTTTGGACTCGATAAGAATAAGGCAATTTTTCTCACACTGTAAAGCAAATTTTTCCAAAATTATATTGCCATTATTTTCCAATTTCCAATTTTTCCAATATTATGTCCAGTAGAGATAACATCCCCAATCTTAACTTTTATCTGACGTTCCTCTAAATAAGACACTAACCATTTATTGATATCTCCTCTTATCCCCAATGCATATAATTTCTTCTGTAAAAAGGAGCTATTTAAGCAATCAAAAGCTCGAGTTAAGTCAAAGAAGATGGCAAGAACGTAGTTTGATGTGTCCAAGCCCTCATCAACAAAATTTAATAGCTCAAAAGCAGCTGTAGAAGTGGAGCAAGCTTTTCTAAAACCGTGTTGTTTGTTACTTATTAATTTTGCTGCATTTAAGAAGTTTTCTATCTTGCATAACCCTTTTTATAAAGTGAAATAACTTCCCCTAATGCTATAACTGCGATGTTGTTTTTACCAGAGCAGGCTATTTTGTTTCTTAACAGTTTTAAAGCTGAATGGAGATCATCGTGCACATTCAGTGGTGTTAAAAAAATTGACCTGATATGAAATTCACTGGTTGTACAATTTGAAGAATCAATATTATGTTTACCCAAGGTTGTTGATATTAGGTTTTCTGCGCTTGTAGCAAAATATTTGCAAAATTCTTCACATATTTTCTTCAGATATTTATTGTATAATTATTGTCAGATACTAAATTTGTGGGATTAGAGCACTTTTTTACTCTTTTTAAGTTTGTATTTATTACTTGCCAGATCGTTTAAGAGTTATATGAGGAGCCTAAAATTTTTGGTTTGTAGAAATTTGATTTCTGTAGAGCCTGCTGTTCATGGAATTGTTTTTTTGACTGAAGTCCTTTGACTCCGGTGTGTTCCAAGATCTGACCAACCAATACAATTTTTTTAAATTCTCGCTCTGTTTAATTAGGTCTCGGTTTATCCATGCTTTATTTGGAAGACCGGTCTTTATATTTACTTTTTTTAGAGGACAGGCTATATCTAAACAATATAGAAACTTATGCCAAAAATAATTCCATGATTCATTAACATCTGTAGTATTATATAGATGACTAAGGTCTGTTCTAGATAAGTGATAATTAAGTTGAAAGATATTTTGAGAATCAAAGAACCTTTTAAAAAAATATAAATTGGAAAATGAAGGCTCCTTCAGAGGGGCATTTAAATGAAATATTATTCTTTGTGCCATATGATCTGCGATGTTCGCCTCAAAGTTGATTACATTAAAGTTTGGGTGATTTGCAATTACATAATCTAATGCTGAGGGGGTCTGGTTCGAAAACTCTAGTTGGTTGAACAGGGAGAATGGATTTTAGGTTGAAACTTTTTTTTTCTGGTGATTCGATTAAATTATTAATATTAAAATCTCCACAAATTAAAATATATTGATTTTGTGACATCACATGACATATAGTGTTGAATTTAATGCTTAAATAAATGTGTTAAAATTTTTATTGGGAGCTGCACTGCTGTTTGAATGATAAATAGTTAAAAGAGCCATCTTTGTATTATCTAATTTAAAGCTGAGACCTACAAATTCAATACAAAACTGTGATAAATTTATAGGCTTGTAAGTACTGTTTTTACTATAGATAGCAACACCTCGATGAATGTGATCTCTTCTTGAGAAATTTGTTGCTAGCTGGTAACCTGGTGGTTATTTCAGCTTGGTTTTCTTCCATCCAGAGTTCTAAGAAACATAAAAATTGTGGGTCTTCCTGCAGGCATTGAACGTTGACATGTATTATCTTACAAAACAACGTAATCTCCATCTTTGGGAGTAATTGGCTTGGAAGGGCCCCGGTTTGTAGTTCCATAACAGGAGTTTGGTTGGTAGTTATACTGCTCTGTGCTAGATATATTTTCGAGAAGCTTATTGTGAGATGAATAATATAAAATAAAAATATACGGAGTGGCCCTTTTAAAAAATTATAAATTTGTCTTAAATCTCAAAAACGACTTCTCACATAAAAAATCTGACTACGCCACAGGATTCTACGAGGAAAACTGTATCAGAATCAGTTTTTAGCTTTTCGATAAGTTAAACAACACCCGAAATACGATGGGGACCCAAAAATGCAATATTTTCATTTTCACACTGTATCTTAAAAACAAAGGGGGCTATAAAAATTTTGTTTGGGTCATCTTTCGATTCACAAAAAAGTAGCATTATGTCGCAAAAACCGGAACCCTCTATCTTCACTAATATAGGAGAATTGTGCATTGCGGACCTATCGAGGTACCAAGAAAACACCTTGGTGGAACTTGGATCTTGAAAAGGCTCGTAAAGATACACGCAGGCTCTTTAACAGGGCCATGCGATCGAAATTACCTGCTGATTGGGAAGAACATAGGAATTCTCAACGCAGGTACAAAGAACTGATACGCAGTTCAAAGAGAGGGTCCTGGAGGACCTACTGCGAAAGCTTAGAGGGTCTTCCGGAAGCCGCTAGACTTCAAAGGATTCTCTCAAAAGGTCGAGGACAGAACGTGGGGGCTCTAAGGCTTCCGACCGGTGGATATACTACCACTGCAGAGGAGGCTATAGGAATGCTCCTGGAAACTCATTTTCCAGGCTCTCGTCCGGAATCTAATGATGAGGTTACTGGGCAGGCTCTCCAAGTAGGGGCAGGCTCGGTTGACTGGAAAACGGCCGCTAAGGTCGTTACAGTAGACATTATTAAGTGGGCAATATCTTCGTTTTGCCCATTTAAGAGTGCGGGACCAGATGGAATATTCCCGGCGCTTCTTCAGAAGGGTCAGGAACTACTGATCCCACATCTTTTGCGCCTTTTTCGGGCCTGCCGGGCTTTGGGATATATTCCCGAACGCTGGCGCATGGTTCGGGTAGCGTTTATTCCTAAACCGGGTCGTAATTGCTACGAAACTGCTAAGGACTTTAGGCCTATCAGTCTATCCTCTTTTCTTTTGAAAACCATGGAGAAGATCGTGGATGCTTATATAAGAAACGGCGCACTGGGTAGAAATCCCATGCTCCCATTCCAGCACGCTTACAGGACAGCCATGTCGACGAAGACGGCGCTTCATAGTCTAGTCAGTAGACTGGAGGTGGGGGTCTACTCCAAGGAGATGGGTCTGGGTGTGTTCTTGGATATCGAGGGGGCGTTTAACAACACCACCTTTGACTCCATTAGTGAGGCTGCTGAGAGTTTTGGCGTGGATAGGGCTGTAATTAGGTGGGTTCGCGTCATGCTTGAAAGCAGAATCATAACATCTTCTCTTGGGAGCGTGACAGTATGCTCGTCCGTGGTCAAAGGATGTCCGCAGGGCGGAGTTCTTTCTCCGCTCTTGTGGTGTCTGGTTGTGGATGGGCTGCTTCATACTCTCAACGAGAGCGGAGTTTATGCTCAAAGCTACGCTGATGATCTTGCCATTATAGTAATAGGCAAGTTCCCAAACACCATTATAAGGCTCATGCAGAGGGCTTTGGCCATGGTGGAAAAGTGGTGCCAAAATCACGGTCTGTCTGTTAATCCGGATAAGACCGAAATGGTACCATTTACCCATAAGAGAAAAGTGGACCTTGAGAGACTCACCCTCTTTGGGAAAAAGCTGAGACCTTCCGGGGCGGTAAAATATCTGGGCGTCTTAATAGACTCCCGACTGACCTGGAGGGATCATATTGAAAGGATCACAAAAAGGACCACAGCGTGTCTATGGGCGTGCAGACGGTCCTTCGGATCAACTTGGGGTATAAAACCTCGTATTGTGCATTGGCTTTACACGTCAGTGATAAGGCCAATGATCACTTATGGCGCTCTTGTGTGGTGGCCCGCCACTCGCAAGACCACATACAGAAGGATGCTTGACAAGCTCCAGAGACTGGCGTGTCTGGGCATAACTGGAGCCATAAGAACCACACCGACCCGATCTATGGAGGCTATTCTGGGACTAAGTCCTCTGCACTTGCTTGTAGAGGAGGAGGCTCGGAAAGCTTCTGTTCGTTTAAACGACTGGGGTCGTTGGATACACAGAGACTGGAATTTTGGTCATACGCGAGTTTGGACTGAACTGATCAGATCAGACCCTCTCCTAGCAAGGAGAGATGCCATTATTCCGGTCTCAATTGCCTCTAAAAGGTTTTGTGTAATTGTTCCCGAGAGAGAACAATGGAGGGATTCCTCTCCATCCTTCCTCAAACCGGAGGGCCTTGTCTGGTTTACAGATGGCTCTCTAATGAAGGAGGGTTCTGGGGCGGGAATTTATGGGGAGAGTCCCAGGGCAAGAATTAGTCTTGCTCTTGGACGGTATGCGACTGTATATCAGGCTGAGATTACAGCAATCTTGGACTGCGTACAGGAAAACCTCTCCAGAGGATACCACGACAAGCATATCTATATATGTTGTGATAGTCAAGCCGCGATTAAAGCTCTGTCCTCGAACAGAGTCAATTCGCTGCTAACGCTTGAATGCAGGAGAGCCCTAGAGAGGCTGTGTGAGTCCAATAGGGTTAGCCTCATTTGGGTGCCTGGCCATCAGGGCATTGGGGGTAATGAAGGGGCGGATCAGCTGGCTCGGAAAGGTAGCAACACTGCTTTCACTGGGCCGGAACCTGCTCTTGGAATTGCTCCTTCAGTTGTCAAGGCTAGGATTAAGAATCGCACTGTCGAGGAATTCCGTGCTGAATGGCACGAGCTAGCAGGACTCAGACAGTCTAAGGTCTTCATATCAGGCCCTTATAGCCGTTCTGAGTCCTAATAGACTTCTAAACCTAAACAGAAGTCAACTTAGAACTATTACCGGGGTCCTAACTGGACACTGGCTAGTGAAATATTACCTGCATAAGATTGGACTCGACAACGATCCATACTGCAGGTTTTGTGCTGAGGTAGATGAAACTACCGAGCATCTAGTCTGTCGATGTGACGCTTTAGTCAACGCCAGACTGCTTTGCTTGGGTGACACCTATGTGGAACCCGAGCTTGTGGGACGTGCGCGACCTGAAAGGGTCCTTTCCTTTCTAAAAAGGAGTGGGCTCTTGGCCTGACACGCCTACTTGGGGGGATAGCACAATGGGCCCCAGTGAGCCTAAGTGCTGCCCTTGTCGGGCTCCCCATCTATGTCTATGTCTATGTCTATCTTCACTAATAAGAGAGATGCCCCATAAAAACAACGAAAACCGGACACCCTGTCTTCTCGAACATCCATTTCTTCTTGCAACATATGTTTGGTTTCTTCCGTCTTGTAATAAAGCCACAATGGCAGCCACTCTGGATTTTTCAGCCAAAATGTATGACAAGACAATAATAACAAATCAGTATTATTGGTTACTGCTTTGATTCAAATTAAATGTATGACGTATAAATACCAAATTTCATATTTTTGCAAAGTATTTGTTAAAATCGTGTTATCGAGGTAAACAAAAAAACAAAATATTCAGAAAGATGCATCGTGGTGCAGAATGAATTTGCAAACCTTTTGCACTGCGATATAGTTCTACAGGGTGTTCAAAATAGTGAATGAAAAAACTCATTTCTGATTCTCCTTCGGAAGACATTTTCTGTTTGATGAAAGAAGTTTCAAAAACTGGAATATCATATCTTTATTTTGCCAAAAAATCAATTACATCGGCCCAAATAGAAAAAAGTTATTGACCATTAAAATTGTGTTATTATTTTTAGGTGCCTCATTATAATGCCGGTCATTGACCAATTCAGATTTTAATATGAAAAATATTGGTTTGCTAGGCCACAAAAATAAAAAAAAAATCTTTTTATTTGGAGGTATCGAACGTAGTTTTTGGTTGTCAAGGAAGGTTTCTCTTAAACTAGAGGTCTATTCAATAATTTACACTTTTACTCTTTACACTCATCTTTGACATCATCAGTTCTTGCACCATGCAGCAGTTCAAATTTATTTAAAGAATGATTTCAGAGTAAAAAGGTACTCTTATTATCTGTCAGCAGCCATTAATGTCAAAGTGGTATAACAAGTAATTTGAATTAAAATAAAAATAAAACTTAGCATGTTTCTATGTGTTATCCCAAGTAGCACTTTTAATAATGAATATGTCATTATTACTACAAGTATGGTGTCGCCAAGTTCTGTTTAAGCTGAGACTATCTAGTCATTACCAAAATGGGGAATAATTTTAGGATAACTATTTCCTGAATAATATGTAACTGTGATTGTGGTTATTACGTTTTGAGTAGCCGAATAGTAATAATTCACCCTATTTCTTTCTTCCTTATTTCTGTCTTTATTTAATCCGTTTTAAAAATATGTATGATTCTTTTTAATACAAACAAATCAGTTATGGCCACTACAAACACTCAAGTTGAGAAAAGGGTGTAGAGCGTATATAAGGATATGTTATTAGTTGTTGAGGTAGGATACATGCGTTTCAATTAGTTTTCTAGCTACGCTAAGGACCTAAAATTAAAATGCAGGCAATTTCTCTGGTAAATATGGTGGTGATAGACGTAAAAAACTTACGCGCCTTTAAAATTCGTTAATTTTCAATGCATTTTGGTCAAATATATCGGCCAATTTAAATCTCAAAAATTTAATTTTGGACTTTGGCTTAAATAGTAATTATCATTAAATATCTTATTATAAAGAGTTTTTAACGTGTTGTTTGTTTAATGTGTATTCATTTTTAATCTTTATAATTACAAAAATTTATTTATTTATTTACAAATACCTGTTTTACAGGACAAAGTCCGAATTACAAAGCAGGGCAAGCACTTATAATTATAATATAATATTATATAACATAATCAAGAACAACAAAGAAGATGAAAAAACTTAAGTTAAAACTAAAACTAAAAACTACAACATGCGTCTATATGTGGAAATAATGTCAACGCAATAGCGATCGCCGCACATCATAAGCATTAGCTATGGAAAAATCCAAGTGATAGCTCTTGTTATATTTATCACACGTTAAATACAGAGGTGAAAATTTTAGAGTGTTTGTGCGCGGTTTAGGCAAATAGAATAAATTATGTTGTCGTGAGTTTAAACGAGGTACACAAAAATTCAGTTTTCCTAGTATATATGAACAATCAATTTTATAATTAAGCAATTTAACTAATGTAATTAAACGGTGGTAGTCACGACGATTTTTTAGGGAATCATATTCTAAGTTGCTAAGCAGCTGCTCATGCGGATAGCCCTGGTGGGGATATATACCATCTTTCAAAAAACAAGCATATTTTAAAAATCCACGTTGTATTCTTTCTAGACTCTCTATGTGTGTATTGTACTCAGGTCCCCAAATTATTGAGCCGTATTCCAGTTTTGAGCGGACGTAAGAATTGTACAATAGCTTTGGTACACTGATGTTTTTAAAGTCCCTCGTACAGCGTAAAATGAATCCATATATACTGGAGGCTTCGGCAGTAATAATATTCATGTGAGGGACGAATGAGAGTTTTGAATCAAATAAAACTCCGAGATCGCGAAATGAGTCACACCGAGAAATAGCCTTATCTGCTACGGAATAGTGATATTTACAAATTGACAGCTTACTAGAAAATAATATTACATTGCATTTCCCTATATTAAGCATTAAGTTGTTAGTAAAACACCAATTATTTATAATATCCAGACTCTTTTGTAGCTCAATGCAATCAGCAATCCCACTGATATTGGTATAAATTTTGATATCATCAGCATACATTAAAAATTTTACGTTTAGGTCACAAGCAATATCGTTGATAAAAAGGATAAAAAATAGCGGTCCCAGTACAGACCCTTGAGGTACACCAGAAACTGCAACGTATTTGCTAGAAGTATGTCCATTGAGGACGACATACTGTTGACGTCCCGGTAAGTACGAATTGAAGAGTTTTATTAATCTGTTAGAGAATCCAGTATTTTTAAGTCTAGTAAGTAAAATTTTATGATCAATTCGGTCAAACGTTTTTGAAAAATCTAAGTATATTACGTCTGTTTGACTGCCTGCATCAATTGATTCGGCTATATCATGCGAAATACAAAGTAAATTGGTAATTGTTGATCTTCCCTTAAAACATCCATGCTGTTGAGGTAGAATGAGTTCTTTAACTAGAGTAAAAAGAGAATCATGCAGCAAGATTTCAAATACTTTACAAATATTACAGATAATGGACACCGGTCTGTAGTTTAAGATTTCATTTCACCTTTTTTGTACACTG
The DNA here is from genome assembly GCA_030620095.1 of Kuschelorhynchus macadamiae. Taxonomy (NCBI): domain Eukaryota; kingdom Metazoa; phylum Arthropoda; class Insecta; order Coleoptera; family Curculionidae; genus Kuschelorhynchus; species Kuschelorhynchus macadamiae. The sequence goes on along the minus strand of JAUTXW010000778.1, from coordinate 42,214 downwards.
GACAAATCCTAGAAACTTTCCAAAGCTGTGGTATAGGGTGTTGTTGTAAGCATAAGTTAAAAATAAACAGAAGGGGGTTTAACAAGACTAATTTGCAATCATGAATAAGAAAAGCAGGAATTAAATCCGGTCCAGTTGTGTTTTTAGGGCGTATTTTTTTTAAGGCTTTTATAACATCCTCTTCGGAGAAATATGGAACGTCAATATTTAGATTGGAAGAAATATTATTCACCTCTACAAAATAATAATAAACATCATAGCCAAATATTTATAGGGGAGATGAAAACAAACAATGGCGTTCTATTGGACTTTTACTTTGAAGTTAGCTGCATTTCTTTACTGAGAAAATTACTTAACATCAAGGGTCTACGACTGTCCCCTTACGCTTTTATAGTTTTCGATTCTTTAAATACGCAGCTGTCACTTTAACCCAATTACTTTGAGGTCTTGAACACTAATGTGGTACGAAAAAAGTGATCTACCATAACCATTTGTTTAGTTTTATTTTTTGTTTCCTTAAAATACCGCTTTATGTTGTTTTGTTCAGGTGTGATATAACCAAGTTATGATATTTTTAATTTTCTATAAAATGTGGATGAAAAACGAAAGCTACAACACCTACACTAATTGAGATTGACAAATTCGGACCGAATACGATGGAGTTTAATGGCTGTATACCGAATTACAGTGACTTTATAAGGACGGTGGTGGCAATAGGATAACCAGTTTTTCATTGGTGCCTACGTGGGTTTCTTATGAGGTTTGCTGTTTTAGCGTATTATTTTATTAGTTTTTGTAATTATTAAATTTGAATACTGATTCAAACAATAAGTTCTAAACCATTGGCCAAATGGAGAAATGTGTTTAAGCCGGGTTCACCTGCTTTTTGCTTGTAATTATAAAGTGTTTGTGATGAATTTGTAAATGACTATGACAGTAAATATCTTAAGTTTAAGTTTACTCCAAGAAAAGTTATAAAATATTGCACATTATTATGTTTTGGTTTTATCTTGCTGTAAAAGCCAATATTGTTTCATGTCTTAGTGTAAGTTTTACTTTATTCAGCAGCCCAATTTGAGGTAGAAGCTCTCAAAGATTAGCATAAAAGAAAATGAAAAAGTAAGATTATTAGAGTAAAGCATCAATATATCCCTACATTTACAACTGACGCTGATAGATGTTGTCAGTGTAAAGTAAATTTCGAAGTCTTTCTGCAGCATATTACTCTTTGTAGACTGAAATTAATAATAATTTCATTAATTAACCTTTTAGCTGATCCAATTGTCTTATATTAATGTGTTAAAGTAGATTAATTTAGTTATATTTTGCGGAAAACTAACAATCATATTTGTGCGCCCATTTAAACGTTTAGAAATTTTGCATCAATATAGCGGGTGAACCTCTATTGTCGCCACTGTGCTTATAAAGTTACTGTTGACCGAATCTCGTAACAGCGCCCCCTATCTCCGGAGAGATAGAGCACGAGAGGTAATAGTTTCCTTGTAGTAAATAATTTCTGTAATTCTTACTTCTAAGTTGCAACCGAAGAATAAAGGCTGGTAATAGCCAGTTTTAAGTAACATTTTTACTTTATAGTAATAACTTATAGGAGTACACTGTGTCCCAGATTGCTTGTAATCACAGGGTTTCTCGGTAACCAGCAGAGATAGAACTGTGCAGTTTTCGCGACTTTGTGTCAATTTTTCGAGAAACTTTGAATGCCGCAAACAGAATTGTGCTAGATTGTTTCGTTCCCGAGATACAGAGTGAAATAGAAATTTTGCGCTTTTGGGGGTGGTATCATATTTCGGACACCCTGTCAGATAAAGAAAAGGTAAAAACTGCTATGGATAGATATTTTTACGTAGAGTCCAGTGCTGTAGTCGAAATTTTTTTTAGACAAACCGTTTTTGAGATATAGCCCAAACTTAGTATTTTTTAAATGGGACACCCTGTAATTTTTGGTTCCAAAAAATTTGCCTTTTTTTCTCTTTAAAATGATGTAGCACACTATGCACTTTTGACGTAAACTAAGCCTTATAAACACAATATTAAAAGAAAAACATAAGTTGGCCATGGAAATATGGCATGGAAACAAAAATCAAAACTATTTGTTTCTTAAATATATCAAATATTGCCGTGTTTATCCTCTTATCATACGAGTTACCAATAATTCTAACAGGTAAATTAATAGATATTAAGAAGAAATGAATAATTTGGAAAATAGTCATAAGTATGATATGATGGTTTGTTTTATTGAATATCATGAAAACAGTGATCAAGCATCTGATTTATATTTTAACAGGTAAGCACCAAGCGCTTAAATTATTATGAACCTCCTTTCAAATTTTTTTTTCAATTCCACTTTGAGTTATGGACTATTTCCAAAAGCTTTTTTTATATCGTAGATATCCAAAAAGGCCTCAGTCACACAAGGCAATTTTTCGCCGAATTAAATTAAATTTAATTGATGATGGATCATTTTCAAAGCACAGGGCTAAAATATATAACAAACGAAATCACGAGAACAATGAGATTGTTGTATTAGCAAGTATTCAGGCCAATCACGCGAATTCATGTAAGCATATTCAGGAAACAGTGGGGGTGTAAAAATCACAAACGCAAAGGATATTAAGAAAACATAAATATAAGCCTTATAAAGTAAATTTAGTACAACAATTGCATCCTGGAGATGCAGAAAGGCGTCTAAATTTTTGTAACTGGTATCTTCAAAAAACCCAAAATGACCCTGACTTCGGTACAAGGTTATATGGTCCGACGAAGCCTATATAAGTTGTAGTGGTATTTTTAACAGGCATAATAATAGGCACTGGTATACGGAAAACCAATTTTTAACAAGAGAACGTCAGCAGCAAGGAAGGTTTGGGTTTAGCGTCGCTTGCTTTATATTGGGAACAAAGAGGACATTCCATATTTACAATAATAATTTAACAGCAGATAGATATCTAGCAATTTTAAATCAAATACTACCGGATTTATTGGATAACTTGCCGCTAGCAAATCTGCACAATATTTACTTTCAGCAGGACGGTGCTCCTGCCCACAATGCGCAAATTATAAGGCCATTTCTATTTGAAAATTTTCACGATCGCTGGATTGGTACAAATGGACCAGTAAGGTGGCCTGCTAGGTCGCCAGACCTCTCAATATTAGATTTTTTCGTTTGGTCTTACTTAAAAAACAAAATTTACCTGAATCCAGTCAATACGATGGAGCAGCTGCAAAATGCAACCATTCAGGCATTTAGATCATTGGAAGATAGACCTATAACAATGATGAATGCTCTAAGAAGAATTCGCACTGTGTGCCAATTATGTGTTCGTGAGGGGGGCGGCCATTTTGAACAGTTTTTCTAGTTATGTAGAATTTGTTTAGTATTGTGATTAAGTTTATCAAGATTATTAAGTTTATTTATTTCATAGTAAAAAAATGGTTATTAATTTTTTATGTTGTTTAATTTTGCATCTGGACACTTTTAATATCTACCCATATTTCCATGGCCAACTTCCGTTTTTCTTTTAATATAGCGTTTATAAGGTTTAGTTTACGTCAAAAGTGCATAGTGTGATACATCATTTTAAAAAGAAAAAAAAAGCGAATTTTTTGGAATAAAAAAATACAGGGTGTCCCATTTAAAAAATACTAAGTTTGGGCTATATCTCAAAAACGGATTGTCTAAAAATTTGTGCGACTACAACACTGGATTCTACGTAAAAATATCTATCCATAGCAGTTTTTACCTTTTCTCTATCTGATAGGGTGTCCGAAATATGATACCACCCCCAAAAGCGCAAAATCTCTATTTCACCCTGTATCTCGGGAACGAAACGATGTGGCACAATTCTGTTTGCAGCATTCAAAGTTTCTCGAAAAAGTGACACAGGGTCGCGAAAACCGCAAAGTTATATCTCTGCTGGTTTCCGAGAAACCCTGTGATTACACTTGACACAGTGTACATTTGGACGTAATGGAGTAGTCGCTGCAAGATTCAGGAAGGTTCTGATACTTAAAAGTTGTAATTTAGTAAACAGATTGGAAGCAGTAACTCTGAAAAATTGCCACTGAAAAGAAATGACGACCAGTAGTAACTATATAATTAGTTTACATACATAATTAAATTACTATAAAGTATTATTCGCCGTAACAAATACATATATAATACTTAAAAACGTGTAACCCAAAGTGTTTATTGATATATAGTAGGATTATTAGTAATAAATACTTAAAAATCATTAAAGAGTAGTAGTGGAAACAGTTATAGCTACTTTAGTGCCAGCACCTAGGATACCAATAATTACTCGTGATTTTCGATGTTATTATTTTTATCAAAATGACCGCTTTCAGACAATTGCTATTCTTGCACTTTTTACTCCTCCTTCGGATTGCGTGTAAATAGTGCAGCTGTCTTTATAAAGATGTTGCCTCTCTTTATAAAGATGCATCTGTCTATTATTAGTGAAATGAACTAGAGGACAAAAGTACAAACATTTCTTGAACCTTACAAAAACTCTAAAAATAATTTTAATTTACTAAGATCAGACTCTGTATTTTTCTCGTTCGTGTGATGAGCTAAAATTATGGGATTGTTACCTTAAACATCGACGCCTATGCTCCATAACACACATTAGCTTTCTGGCTATCCCTGATGTTTTAAAAGCTATTCTTTTAAATGTCCGGCTGCTGCATCGTTTTGTCGTAAAATTGTATTTTTAGAGTTTTTCATGGCTATTTTCGTAATTTGGATTGTCTTACGAGACATAAAGGTTTTGATTTTGTGAATACATAAAGACTTTTAAAATGAAAATGGAATGCACTGAAAATGGAGTATTTTGGTAATCGTCTGTTGGATTTATGTGATAAACTCGTTGTTTTGACATATTTCTGGCAATAGCTAATGCATTAAGCTTCAACCGTTGCGTAGTTTTCAGACGCTATTAAATATTCAAATTTGTATGCTGGAAAGTGTTTTTATATGAGTAAAAACGTTTTGATTATTCAGCTTTCAAACTCCTAGTAACATAAACACATTCTGATAAGAATGGATTGCCTGAAGGTGAAGGGTCTTTTTCTTTTCAAATGCAACACTGAATTTTAACGTTAATTTCAAATGCATATATTATTATTCAACCGATTTTAACAAAGTTTTTTCATTGATCGGTCAGTCCTTCTACTTTCTGAAGTTCTAGGCAGAGTTGAAAATTTTGTTGTATTATACCGGGAAAACTAAAAGTTACGTGAGCTTGTAAATAAACCAAAATTTAATATGACTGAATAGGTTCGCCGCGTTGTTTGAAAAATTGAACTATGACAGATAGGGCTTCATTAAACCGTGTTATCACTCATCCTCTATTTAACTATCGCACTTCAGAGTCAAGAAGTAGATCCCCACACTGCACTGCATACAATCTAAGATCGGCTAAGATTTTGAACAATCTTCTTTGTAATACGTGAGCTCTAATCTTGGTTAGAATTTTTACTACCAATTTCATGACGATGTTTAGTTTTAAAAAATGTCCACATAATGCTTGCTGATGAATAATGCAATAGTATAATACACAAATTGTGGAAAGCGTTTGTTTTTACGACAAATTGCTACCATACCCTTATCACAGCCCACCATAGCTGCAGACCCGTCAGCTGTCCAGCCTACCATTTTTGAAATTGGAATTTTCTCAGAAGATATAAAATTGTTTAAATGAGAATACAATTCCTGTCCAGTGGTATATCCTTTTAGTGGAATAAACTTCAGAAAATCTTCTTTAATCATAAAATCACTAGAAACCATCCTGAAGAACGAACCTTAAACTGAACGCGTTGTATCCCCGACATGCGCATTTATCGCGTTCAAAGCAATCTAGATCTTTTTCATGTTCTCAAACATTCACGCCATGCTGGCGCTCTGGTCAATTCTAGCAGCTATTGTCCAGAGCGCTCACCGCAGTGTTGCCGCTGCTTGTTTTCATATTCTGTTTTTTTTTTCAAAATTTTTGGACGTCTTTATGATTTTTTCAAAATATATTGTGAGCTACCAAAATTGTCTTCGCGAGCTACTAAACCATAACTTAGAAATATAATGAAGAAATGAATACCTAGAAATGTACTTCTGATTTTAACTTCCGTAAACAGTGTTACCAAATTTAATAATGTATTTGTATTATTATTTTTTATTACTTGGTAAAGTCAATAAACAACTACTCGCATAACAATCTAAAACCTAATCGGCCTGTAAGGCAAATTTTTTGACATTGTCAGCTTAACTACAAAATGTTAAAAATGCCTAGAATGTCTGCTTTAAACCGAGGCCTTATCATAGGTTTAGTGGAGAACGGTAGAAGTCAGAGGAATGTGGACGAAATAACATGGGCTAACCCGAGTGATGTCTCTCGAATGTATTCCAGATATATTGAGACTGGTTCAATTGAAAATAGACTTCGAAGGCATCGAAATGGCAAGACCACAGTAAATCAAGATCGTTTTATTAGAACACTGACAAGGAGGAATCCAGCAACAACATCAACAGTTATAAAGGAACAAATTCGGGCAGCACATCACATCCAGGTATCAACTCAAACAATTCGAAGACGGCTACATGAAATAGGCCTGTGAAACAAAAGGCCCCTGCGAGTTCTCAATCTTACCCAATTGTAGATACGGACAAGGTTAAATTGGTGTATCGAACATTGCCATTGGAAGGTCAATCAATGAAAAAACGTAGTGTTTTCCGATGAAACCAGAATTGGCTTAATGTCCGATGACCGACGCGTTCACGTTTGGCGACTTCCAGAGCTGCCAACTATAGAGAAGTGCTACCATATCAAGGCGGTACAACCATGCTTTAGGGTGGGATAATGTGGAATAATAAAACGCCCTTGATACCCAGAACGATGACTGGTCAAATTTACATAGAATATATCCTGGACCCGGACCAGGACAAGAGCAGTGATCGAATATAAAGAAGTAGAAAGAATATCAAATTTGGACTGGTTTCCGCGGTCGCCTGACTTAAATCCAAACGAAAATGCTTGGGATATATTGGAAAGGCGTGTAAGGAAAAGCAATGATATTTTTGCAGGTTTTCCAACCTTATGAAAGCCGCTGTGGAGGAATAGAATGCAATTACACACCACCATATCAACAACCTAATTGAAAGCATGCCAAGAAGAATTAAGCAATGCATTAGAGCTGGTGGAGGGTCAACAGGTAAAATAAACTATTTAGACTCTAAGTGTCAAACCTTGCGATGACATACAATATTTCTAAAATCACTTTTAATTCTTTTTTACGTCATGTGTATACCAAAGCATAAAAATAAATTATAATAAAAATAAACAAGCTTGTAAATAATTGAACTTGGCAACACTGTTCAGGGAAATTAAAATTAGGAGTTCATCTCTAGGTATTCGAAAATGTTCCGTGGATAAGTGTATTATTAATTAACCATATTTCTAAGTTATTGTTTATAGTGGTTTTTTATTCACCCTGTATTAAAGATTAAAGTTTCAAACTTGGTGATGTGGTACAGTAAGCCTTTGCGTATCCGTAGCATATGGATATATGCATAAGCATTCCTGGCAGTCGTATTAAATTTTACATGCTCACGTAATTGAAATTGATGTTAAAAATCAGTGATGCGCTATAAGGGTACTAAATAAAGTCTATTCAAATTCAAGATGCAATACATATAAACACGAGTGGTTGTGCGAGACATACGCCTTTAAGTAAAGGTAGTCACAATCACTTTTGTTTGGATGCACTGCATCTTGAATTTGAATAGACTTTAGTCCTTTGAAACCTTCTATTAACAAGAAAATTTGCGAACAGTTTTACCAATGATCAATAGAGATTTAATTGCTAAATGAAGTGTTACGAGTAAATCATATCATTTAAGGACATTTATAAAGTAAGCGCAGGAATAAATTCGTTTATTAAAATACAAGTACCTAATATTTTATTAGAAATATGCTCGAACCAATAAAAATGTATTTTATATTGGATATTTTTATATGAAATTAAAACAAATAGCGTAACAGTTATGATGTCATAGAATTTTGAAGCCAACTTCAAAAAAGGAGGTGGTTATCGATTCGATCCTATGTTTTTTTACTTCCCTCATAAAAAGGCAAGTCCCTATATGCCGCAAAACATGTTTTTTCTCAATTCTGTTCGCGGCATAGCTAAAAAACGCAATTGAAAGGATTTGTAGGAAGTTAAAACACGACATTTAAAATGAAAATGTTAAGTTACTGTTTGATTAAGCTATTAAGGAAGTGAACTGGCAAAAAGCAGTTCAACATGTGATTAAACATGTGAAGAAAATGTGGGATCTTGACAACATGTTCGATCAGACGGTTGACCCTTTAATTACAATGTCAAGAGGTCATGACAGTTCCTCAGATGATGAAGAATATAACCTATTATAATTAATTGTTTTATAATAACATATATAATTTTTATTTTATTAGAATAAAATTTCCTTCAATTTAAATTCTATTTATGAGAACCTCACGCCTTTGGCATACCATTTTCAGAGTTTATGAACGGATAGCAATAGGCAAAACGCACAAATTGACCCATAACCAGGTGGTACTACCTGCACTTGATGAAAAGAAAGAATTTTGCAATGAGATCAATGCCTATCAGTATGGAAGTGGCATAAATTAGTGGTGGGTCACCCTGTAGTCCTTTTGCATACCTAATGAGGTTTTATTACTCTATATATTTCTGAAACAGACTATAATTAAATAGAACAGAATAGAATAGGATATATTACCAGAAAATCATACATTTCGTACACAGGATCGTCAAGAAATTTACAATAAAATAAATTATAATCAATGAATAAATACAATAAAATAATATAACCAAACTAATCAATATCAAAATAAATAGAATTTAAATAGCATATAAACAAATAAATAAATAAGCATAATAAGTAAGTTCGGATATCTGAATTTTATACACCATCAAAGTCTTAAGGCTCAACAGATGCCTCTAATTATTTAGTTCAAATTTTACGCGGTTTATTCACTGCACTATGTGTGGACTTAAAAATATATCTAAGCCACACACCGAATGACGTACGGAATAGTTTTATTTATATCTATTTCCTTATAGATGGACGGAAATTCACATATGGGGTCCTTGAAATAAAATCTAGTTTTGTTATTTTTGCTCGAAACGCTGTCAAATCGAGTTAGTAAAATCATTCGTCAGGGCTCATTAGGAGCGCCTAACAAAAACGTAAAAGCTTTTGAAACCATTAAAATAAAATTTAGTCGTTTTGTCTTAAAAATAAATTTTATGGAATATTCATGTTCCACCAACTGTCACTGTTTGTCTGATATATCTTTACGTTTTTAGCATAATAAAGATCATATGTAGAAATAATAACTTGAGTGTTACAATATTTGAAATATAATTCATAGTTTGTATAAATATCTACAAAAACAGGAACCAATTTCTGTTCCTGTTTTTGTCCCATTTTCGTTTAATTAACATGTAAATTCAAAACGGAAAAAACTTAAATAATAAATAAGACCTTTTGAACAAGCCTACTAAAACGGGCGAAACGTCAAGGAAATAGAAAGTTTCATTATAAAACATAAACCTATACCCAAGAAAACTAAACACTACTATAACAACTGTCAATGTTTGTCTGATATATTTTTACGTTTTTAGCATAGTAAAGATCATATGTAGAAATAATAACTTGAATGTTGCAATATTTGAAATATAATTAATAGTTTATATAAATATCTACAAAAACAGGAAACAATTTCTGTTCCTGTTTTTGTCCCGTTTTGGTTTAAATTTTAAAATGTATTGTTTCTTTTTATTCTAAGATATACGATATTTTAAATGTAAGTTTTATATCAATGTTAACAATTTGTAAAATTTCAAAATTATTTTAGGTTTAACATATAAATTCAAAACGGAAAAAACTTAAATAATAAATAAGACCTTTTGAAAAAGTCTACTGAAACGTCAAGAAAATAGCAAGTTTCATTATAAAACATACACCTATACCCAAGAAAACTAAACACTACTATTACAACTGTCGCTGTTTGTCTGATATATCTTTACGTTTTTAGCATAATAAAGATCATATGTAGAAATAATAACTTGAATGTTGCAATATTTGAAATATAATTAATAGTTTGTATAAATATCTACAAAAACAGGAACCAATGTCTGTTCCTGTTTTTGTCCCATTTTCGTTTAAATTTTAAAATGTATTGTTCTTTTTTATTCTAAGATATACGATATTTTAAATGTAAGTTTTATATCAATGTTAACAATTTAAAATTTCAATATTATTTTAGGTTTAACATGTAGATTCAAAACGGAAAAAACTTAACGACCTTTTGAAAAAGCCTACTAAGACGGGCGAAACGTCAAGGAAATAGCAAGTTTCATTATAAAACATAAACCTATACTCAAGAAAACTAAACAGTATATTATATATATATATATATATATATATATATATATATATATATATATATATATATATATATATATATAAACTAGAGATTTTTCTAGGTTAATAATAAAAGACGCAAACATATATATATATATATATATATATATATATATATATATATATATATATATATATATATATATATATATATATATATATATATATATATATATATATATATATATATATATATATATATATATATATATATATATATATATATATATATATAGGGTTATGATAAATTAAGGAATAAATTCATTATCTTGGAAATTAAAAAGGTAATAGAAAAACGCTCGAACCCGTCGATTTAGATTTATTTTTACGCATATTTAGAAATTATTTTAACTATACAGGGTCACTCACAAAAGTTGTACAACTGTCATCTTTGATTTTTTCAATACAACGCCTTATTTTTTTCTGCTAATTTAAATTCTCTATGAAATTCTAGACATTTTTGGTATAACATAACCTATACTGAAAATCAACAGTTATCGAAATATTCTTATCTAAATAAAACCTGTGTATTTAATAACCTATCGGGCATTTGTATACCCTACCTATGTCTGTCGCGTAATCCCAAAGAAAAATGACCTTGTCACTGTCACTGTGTTGACAAGTCATATAATTTATTTACGATCTGCCATTTTGATTTCAAATATTGACTATGCGTTTAACAGAGAAAGAAAGAATTAAAATTCTAATAATGCTTGGTACTGGTGATAAGACTAGGACACAAAAAGAAGTTGTCAGCTGTTTAACAACAGATATCCTCACAGGCAACCTATTACTCAGTCTGCAGTGAGCAAAATAGAAAGGAAATGGACGGATACTGGTAGTGTTACGGACCGCTTTGGAAAAGGTCGCCCTAGGATCTCAGATGAAAAGAAACTAGACGTTCTCTTAACTTTTCAAGATAATCCACATTCCTCAACTACTGACGCAGCCTATGATAATGATATACATCAAACAACAGTTTCCAAATTTTTGAAAAAAGAAAATTTTTATCCCTATACAGTGAAATTCGTTCAAGAATTAATAAATGATGATTCAGATCGCAGAAACGAGTTTTGCGAAATTATGACCAACATGTGTAAACATTATCCATTATTTGTCAAAAGAATTTGTTTCACAGATGAGGCAACATTTTGTCTCAATGGAGAAGTAAATAAACAAATTTTAGACACTGGGCACAAAAAAATCTTAACTGGTACAGGGAAAGTCATACACAGTATCGTCAAAGTGTTAATGTATGGGCAGGTATTGTAGGCAATAAAGTTGTAGGTGCATATTTCTTTGATTCCTCACTAACGGGGCAAATGTATCTTCAATTTTTGGAAGAGAATCTTATACCAGCATTAGCTACCCTACATCCTAATGTAAACGATCCGGATCTTCCCAGTGAACTGTTATGGTATCAACAGGATGGGGCACCACCCCATTTTGCAGCTGATGTCAGGAGATACTTAAATGAAACCTTTCCGAGACGATGGATTGGGCGACGTGGGACAATAGAGTGGCCGGCACGATCGCCGGACTTAAGCCAGTTAGACTTTTTTCTTTGGGGGTATGTGAAAAACGAAGTGTATAAAAATAAGCCACACACTATTGAAATTCTTAAGGATCATATTCGAACTGTTATAAGAAATATTCAATGTGATACAGTTACTAATGTGCAACAAGAGTTTTTCCATCGTCTAGGGCATTGTAGAGCTGTAAATGGTGGACAATTTCAAAATTTAGTAAAGTTGTTTTCTTATTTAATTTCCTGATATGTGTTTTATGTTTTATTTAGATAAACATATTTCGATATGTTTTCAGTTTTATGTTATACCAAAAATGTCTATTTCAGATAAATCAGCAGAAAAAAACAAGGCGTTGTATTGAAAAAATCAAAGATGACAGTTGTACAACTTTTATGAGTGACCCTGTATAGTTTAAAATAATTTCTAAATATGGGTAAAAATAAATCTAAATCGACGGGTTCGAGCGTTTTTCTATTACTTTTTTAATTTCCAAGATAATGAATTTATTCCTTAATTTATCTATATATATATATATATATATATATATATATATATATATATATATATATATATATATATATATATATATATATATATATATATATATATATATACAGGGTGGCCCAACGAAAAGGTCCCACCCTTATTTATGACTTTCCTGGTATATTTTGGGAAAAACACTTGGACACGTCAATTTTGATTTTTAGGGGGACGTCTTTTCATGTATGATTGTATAATACAGGGTGTTCCAAAAATAAGATATCGCATTACACTTGACATTTTTAAATGGAAACCCCCAATTTTTTTTCTATTTTTGGATTCTCCAGGAAGTTTTTAGTAACTTTTGTATATAGAGTTTATACCTATCTTCAACCATTTTGAAGTTTTTTTAATTTTTTTTATAAAATTCGCCTCATTTAATTTAGTACTGATAATACGGAAAAAAATAATAATCACCGATACCAGCAAGAAATTTAGCATCCGTCAATGTCATCGTAAATCATAGAACAACTTTATCTTTGATTTGAAATCGTTAAGTTGCCTAGTTCTATTATAATATTTTGCAATGATTTATTCAATTCAAGAAAGGGTCGAAATAACGAAACTGTATTATCAAAACGGAAGCATTGCAAGAGCTACCGCCCGGTTGTTTAATGCGTTACATCCAGACAAAAATATTAACCATAAGTATGTGGCTAAATTAATAAGAAAATTTGAAGCAACTGGATCTGTATCTAATATTCGCCGGAATCAGGAAAATCGTCCAAGTAGAAATGAAGCCAGAGAAATAGCAGTTTTGGGACACGTGGCTCTTGACAACACCCAAAGTACTCGTTCTGGCTACTTCTTCAGGATTTACACGCTCAACAGTGCAAAGAATTTTGAAATCCTATAAATTTCACCCGTACAAAACTAAACTTGTCCATGAGCTTAATGAAGACGATTATGATAGAAGGTTGGAGTTTTGCGAATTAATGACACAACGTTTGAACAATAACCCAAATTTGTTATTTAACATTTGTTTTTCGGATATATATATCGATATTGGAGCGATATATATATATTTTCGGAAATCATATTGTAGGACCTTTCTTTATTCCTGGAAACTTGACGGGGGATATACATATATATATATATATATATATATATATATATAGCTCCAGTATATATATATATATATCTCCGGACTTGAGTCCTTTAGATTACTTTCTTTGGGGACATATATAAGGTTTTTATATATAGACTCCATCCAAGATTATATATTTTTGACACATTGTAGCTAAGTAACTATTCCGGCGATATATACAGATCTAGTTGCTTCAAATTTTCTTATTAATTTAGCCACATACTTATGGTTAATATTTTTGACTGAATGTAACGTATTAAACAACCGGGCAGTAGCCCTTGCAATGTTTCCGTTTTGATAATAAAGTTTCGTTATTTTGACCCTTTCTTGAATTTAATTTATCAATACTTGATATTATTCAATTATTCAAATAACTTTAAAATGGTTGAAGATAGGTATAAACTCTATTATACAAAAGTTACTAAAAACTATAATCCATAGAAAAAAAATTGGGGGTTTCCATTTAAAAATGTCAAGTGTAATGCGATATCTTATTTTTGGAACACCCTGTATTATACAATCATACATGAAAAGACGTCCCCCTAAAAATCAAAATTGACGTGTCCAAGCGTTTTTCCCAAAATATACCAGGAAAGTCATAAATAAGGGTGGGACCTTTTCGTTGGTGTATATGCACATCTCAAAATTTTTACCCAAATTTAAAGCGGAATTTTTCAAAAACTAAAATAGTTGCATATAGCATAGCTATCTATCTAGAATTGGTCAACGCTGCCTCAGTTCATCAAAATGGTCCTCCGTATGACATACAGAATGTTATATAAAATCGTGCAAATTTTACAAAAGTTCGTAAGTCCCGAGTTTCTGCAATTTTTAGTTTTGTTTTATTTTGGCATGTTATAATATTCTACGAACCATTATCTAAAACCAATTTGGCGGGTTTTTAATTCATTCATTTGTTTTTAACATACGGGGTAAATTTAATAATTTCTGAACTTCCAAAAGAAAATTATTTTTAACTATTCTCTTATTATTTAAATTTAATAATTTTTACATAATTTTATATCGTCAGAAAAAAATTATTTGATTGATAAAATTTAGATCGATATTGCAACGTTCCATCTTGATTTCACAAAATTTCAAGCGCCTATCTTGATCATCTTCAGAGAGTTCTTGCCCAAAGTTATTTTGTTTAGATGAAACTTTTCGGTTTTGAGAAGTCGGTCTACGGATATGTGTGAGACGCCATTTTCTTTTCCGAATGGTCTGGTAGAAAGGTGCGGATTTTCTTCTAAACTGATTAAAACATTCACAGCCTTATCACCATATTTTCCGCTTTTAGGTCTGCCAGAATGTATAGAATCTTTTACCTTTCCAGTTTCACCAATTTTTTTGTTAATTTTACTTATGGTAGATTTAGTTGTTGGATTTCTGTTAGGATATGTGCAGGTTTCGCATTCTATCCCCATAAACCAGTATAATTAACCTTCGAATTATTTGGGTTTCAGACAAACGACCCATTTTTGTAAATCAACAAAACTGACATTGTCAAACATATTAGGTAACCTTTTGTGTGCAGGTATTTCAATAAAAAGTAATGCGTTAATTTATGGATATTAAACCATTATTTTCGAAAAAACTGTTGACTTTCGTAAGACTTCCACTTAATAAAAAGTATTGATAATTTTACACAGATTTTAAAAAAGTAATATTATATAGGGTGTTCTATAAAAAAATAATTTTCCTTGTACAACAGAAAAACGGTAAACTTGGCAGCAATGCGGAACTTGCCATTTGATCTTTGTTTTTGGCTTTTAATAGCCATTGGCTTATAATAAACTAGCAGGTACTAGGTATAATGTAAAGAATGTAAAGAGGTACTAAAATCGCCTCATTTGAGTACCTCTTTATAAACCCCATTTATTGTTGCATTCTCTGGCTGTAAAATAGCCAAGCTACTACAGGAACTTACTCTAGAGCATGCGGCGTAGGGTTGACCATAGGAAAAACAATTGTAGCGCAAGTCTACTCCAGCTCTATTTAAGGATTGCCCTTGAGCGTTGTTAATTTTCATGGCTAAATAAAGCTTTAAAGGAAACTGTACGTTTAAACTGAAAAGGATATTCTAACGGAATTAACGGGATCACGTATAAATACTGTTTCTCCCAGACCAGGGCCAGAAATAATAGTAGATTTTATTACATTGTTTTGTAATATTTTTAACCTATAGCCGAGTTCCATAACACAATTTTGGTGGCTTTAAATTTCGAATAAACATCACTGGTGCCCCCACATTTAAAGTTAACTTATGAGGAGGGATCCCTGAAGGGTTTAGAGAGTATAGGAACTCGACAGGATAATTAAGCGCATTTTCTTGGTCTATAACTACATCTATTGAGTAGTTAATTGTAGAGCAGTAATTTTTTCCAATAAAGCTAGATTTATTTCATCTGCTGTGCTATTTTTTGAGGTAATATAGCTCGTTCTTTAAACCAAGAAGCGGTTTGATTTTGACGACTTTCGAATCCACTATAAACATTTAAGGGGTAGTCTTACCCCCTTGGAAACTTCGAAGAATCCCTTCCTATCGAACCTCTGCACTCTAAAATCAAGCTGTTTGCATAAGCTCAACTTTCGACAGCAAACGGTTTGAGAAAGATCGCAAAAATTAATCAATGACCCGATTTTTTCAAAAACCCTTTATGAATTTATAAAAAATCTTAAAATATGTAATAAAATAAAATAAAAAGCACATGTTCAAATATTTTTCTAAATAACTAATTGTTTTTTAAATAAAAAATATAATATTAAAGGGGTGGTTTCAGCCCCTTAGACACGGTTTTTAAAAAATTAAAATATTTAAAAAATAAAATATAAAGGATATTATGTTCAAGCGCTTTCCGAATAACTAACGGATTTTTAAATAAAATATATTATAATATTTAAGGGATGGGTTTACCCCTTTGAACAGATTGTATGATTTTCTAAAAATCCTAAAATATATAAAAACATAATTAATGCGTGTTCAAGCGTTTTTCGAAAAACTAATCGGTTTTTAAATAAAAAAATATTATATTATTAAAGTGGTGGTTTCACCCCTTTGAACACCCTGTATGAATTCTTAAAAAATCCTAAAATATGTAAAAAAATAAATTAAAAAACATGTGTTCAAACGTTTTTCCGAAAAACTGACTGCTTTTTTTGAATAAAAAATATTGTAATATTTAAGGGGTGGTTTCACCCCCTTGGAATTTGAGTTTAGAAAAATCCTTTCTTATCGAACCTCTACTCCCTAAATTCAACCTGTATGCCAAATTTCAGCCTCTTACCTCAAGCGGTTTGAGCTGGATCAAATCAAAAATGAATCAACAATCAAAAACCTAAAAATTATTCAAACGTAAAAAAGTTGTATCTCAGTAACGAAACTTTATCGGACTCATCTTTTTGAGAGTTTTTTTTGCAACACCCTATATAACAATAAATACAAAATTAGCTCGTTTTTGTTATTCGGACTAGCTATAAAGCACATATTTATCAGAACCTATATATATATATGTCCTATTTCAGTTTATGTCAGATAATGAAACTTTGGTACTTACAAATAAAAACTTCTTCGGGTGTTACATATTTTTGAGCCACCCGGCATACGCAGTTCACACGTCAACGTTCATAATTTACGACCGGGTTCGTGTAGTCTCTAACACAAGATAAAACAGGTGCGAATATACTAGAGGCAGGGGATATGCCCTAATACACCCCTATGAGAATATCATCAACATACATGAAGGGGACGGACATTTTTACCAGTACTGTACCAACACCAGATGTAGGTGCTTATCAGCGAGAATATACTTTAATCGGAAGAGGTGAACAAATGGCAAGTTATGGTAATTTTTAAAAAGTTGCTAATGATTAGTCGTCAATTTGTTGAAGTATAGCTGTTATTAATTGCTAGGCTTAGGATATTTATGCATTTGCATGAAAGCATAAGCAAATGCATATTTTGGCAATTTTTGTATTTAAATGCATATTTTGCAGTTATTATAGGAAAAATGCATATATTCTAATTTTTCTGAATATATTTTTACTTCCCAAGACAAATTTGATGTATTTCAAATATAATCCATAATAATAAAATAATAAAAAATGTCTAGTTGCTGGCAGGCCAAGGGTTTTACCCATCCTTTCTTAAAATTGTTATAGGTACCCAATAAAATATCTGTGCTTTAAAAACTATGGATTTACTACGGATTTACAGTCACAAATACGCACGTTTTAAGAATGTCAGAAAAAATTTTACAATTCAGTTTAGTTTACACATTGTAGCGTGAACATTGTCCAATATGCAGAAAGAAAAGCGTTCATTAAGTGCGGTATTAAATCAATTCGTGAAAGACTTTCCTGATTTTACGACTGGCGATTTTGTGCTGTTTTGTAAATATTGTGAGGTTCCTGTTACTTCGAACAAGAAAAAGTGAGACAACACATAGGAACTACAGAGCATCAGATCCAAAAAAGTGCTCAGAAACAAGTTTTAATCACCACAGTATTTTCACCAGAACTGGGACCCAAACGATCAAAGTTCAATGAGGATTTGTGCAAAGCATTTATTAGTGCGGATATTCCATTGAATACATTAAGTAATCCTGCCCTGAAGTCATTTTTAGAGTAATATACAAAGGCATCAATTCCACATGATTCCACGTTAAGGAAAAACTATGTTCCAGATTTGTACAATAAGACAGTTACCGAATTGCGGAAAAAAGTTGAAGATAAAAGTATATGGGTGTCATTAGATAAAACAACTGATGTGGAACAGAAATGTTTTTTTTTGGTGTGTTGGGCGTAGAAGCAGAAAGAGATAAATCATATTTACTTACAATGAAGACCTTAGACAAAGTAAATCATTCAACTGTTGCCGGATTTTTTAACGACTCTCTCACTCTTTTATGGCGCGGTGGTATTAAATATGATAGAGTGTTAATGGCAATTACAGATGCTGCTCCATACATGTGTAAAGCAATGAGTGGTCTACAAATATTGTATCCTAAAATGATACATGCCACATGTCTTGCCCATGGACTTCATCGAGTTGCAGAACAAGTTCGTGATTTTTATCCACGAGTGAACGATCTGGTTTCCTCCGTAAAGAAAGTATTCCTAAAAGCTCCGACTCGGATCGAAAATTTTAGGGCAACTGCAGGAAACATCCCCCTGCCCCCATCACCAATTGTAACTAGATGGGGAACTTGGATAAACGCTGCCATTTATTACGCAGAATATTTCGAGACAATAAAAAACATAATCACCAGTTTAATGCGGAATACTCACATTGTATACAAGAAGCACAAAACGTTTTGCGCAAAGAAGATGTACGTGAGGATTTAATTTACATTAAAAACAATTTTTCTTGCTTGTCTGATCCTATAAAAAAATTGGAGATGAAAGGACTTTCTTTGTCATTTATTTATAGTCCCCACATTCCCCATCCACTATATTTTAAATAATAATAATTCATTAAAACGAGCCGAATATGGATTTGTAGTGTAGCCATCAATATGAAGATGACAATGCCCAGACAAAATAAAACTCTGTATTGAAAACCAATTAATGACCTTTCGATACCATGGCATATTCAATTAAAATGCTACGTTACTTCAACTGATGCCTGGTTTTCAGCCACTGCACAAGCATCAGGCCGTCATTAATTTTATTTTACAGCCTAATCCTGCTTCAATAATTGTTTGTTTTTAAAATAATAAATACTGTTTTATTGTACAATAATGGTAAAATATTGTTATAATCCGTTTCAGAAATTCGTTGATTTCTTAACTGTAATTCTTAACTCTAATAAACCTCTATTGTGTAAGAACGATATTCTTTAGTCCACTCTTAAAAGGGAGCAGGTACGGATTTTGTCACCATAATTATACTTTTCACTTGTTATTTTTAACGAAAAAAAAGGAGCCCTTCGCGTATGGTGATAACAAAACGGATATAAAGAAGTACTTAAATCGCCTTATTTAAATACCTCTTTATAGACCATGTTTTTAGTTGCATTTTCTTTCAATTTTTGTCAACAGGGGCTTGGGAAATTTTTGTTTATAAATTATTTCCGATTTTTTGGAACATCCTGTATACATTTTTAAAAAACGTAAAAAAATTAAATAAAGTACACCTGTTCAAGCGTTTTTTTTTTTGAAAAACCATCCATTTTTTAAATAAAAAATAATGCAATATTTAAGGGGCGGTTTCACCCCCTTGAAATTAGAGTTTTGAAAAATCCCTTCTTATCGTATCTCTACATTCTACTATGAACCTGTGTGCCAAAATGCAGCTTTTTACGTCAAGCAGTTTGAGCAGAAATGTGATTAGTCAGTGACCCGATTTTATGAAACACCTTGTATAAATTTAAAATACAAAAAAATATTGCCGAAAGGTCTTGGTCACCAGACGATCATCTCTAATGAACTTGCTGAAAAATTTGGCTTAGTGTTTTAAATATATAGATTAACAAAACCTAAAAACTATATTTATCTATATATATATATATATATATATATATATATATATATATATATATATATATATATATATATATATATATATATATATATATATATATATATATATATATATATATATATATATATATATATATATCTAATGTGTTTTCATTCCGGGTGTACATCCGGTCACTACTGTCGTTCTGAAAAGAACAGTTTTGCCTGCTTGCAGATGTCCTAAACTCTATAGTTTACCAGAAATACACAAACCAGGGGCGCCCATCAGACCCATTGTTAGTGCTGTTAATTCGCCGCTACAAAAACTCGAGAAATATCTTTCTGAAATTATGCAACCAGCTGTAGAAAAAGCTGATTTATTTGTAAAAAACTCGGATCATTTCACTCGAATTATACGAGACATCGTTCTTGAAAAAGACGATATTATAGCAAGCCTAGATGTGAAATCGTTATATCTCAGTATTCCCATCTGCGAAGTCTTGGACAAGATAGCTATGAACGAGGATTTCCAGGCACATATAATACAACTCTCGGAGCATTGCCTTAAAAATACTTTTCATTCATTCAACGGGCAAACGTATAAACAAACGGATGGCGCCCCAATGGGGTCCTCGCTATCACCAGTAGTCGCGAATTTATTTATGATATACTTAGAGAAAGAAGCTCTCGAGAAAGCAAGTTTAAAGCCCAAATTATGGATTCGTTATGTGGATGACATATTTATTATATGGCAACATGGTCATGCAGAGCTCGAAAAATTTCTGACTAACGTAAATTCAATCCACCCCAGAATACAATTTACTGTAGAATTAGAGGAAAGCATTTTTAGATGTTCTGGTCACAAAACTGCATAACGATTATTTCGAATACACCGTGTACAGAAAACCAACACATACAGACAGATATTTAAATGCAAAATCACATCATAACCCAGCACAAATTCAAGCTGTGGCAAATACACTAATATCCAGATCCGTGCGATTAACTGAAATACAGACAAGACAAAACGAATTTAAGGTAATATCTAGTGCTTTAAAGAAAAATGGCTACACAAATCGTACCATAGAGAAAGCTATTAATGCACAGGGTTCCCGAACAACGAACAATAAAAATTATGAACCGGGAAAGCAACAAGTAGTCTTACCATATGAAAAAGGCACAACAGACAGAATCGGAAGAATTCTTAGGAAACACAACATACAAACAATTCACAAACCACAAACAACTATAGGTAAACTACTTGGAAACCCAAAAGATAAAATCAAACTGGAAAACCACGGAGTATATAGCATTCCGTGCCAGGACTGTGAAAAGTTGTACGTTGGGCAGACTAACAGGCGAATATCAGCAAGAGTGGAAGAGCATAAACTCAGCATCAGAAACAAACGAACAACCTCAGCTTTATTCCTTCATCATCAGGAAATCGGTCATAAAATAAATTTCGATCGGTGTAGGGACAGTGCCAATATAGAACATTATAAGACCAGAATAATCCGAGAAGCCATAGAAATTGAAAAACAAGGTGATTTGAATAAAAGGGACGAATCATTAAAACTACCAACAGTATGGAAGACAATAATCGACAAATCTAAAATCGCAAAAACTCAAACGCAATTAGCGCAACAACAACAGCACCATCCGGAAAACATAAATAACGACCAACGGCCGTGCAGATATAACCTTCGGCCCCGGGTGGGGGTGTAAAAGGAAGCGTCGCAGTCACCAACACTTTAGTCTCTATCCGGACGCGAGAAAGAAAGCTTCGAAAATGCCAAATGTGATTTTGGCGAAACGTCAGCCAAACTGTTCTTTTCAGAACGACAGTAGTGAACGCATGTACACCCGGAATGAAAACACATTGTATTTTTCCATCCGTGAAGGACTAAGAATATATATATATATATATATATATATATATATATATATATATATATATATATATATATATATAGAGTGACGCATCGAAAACGAAACAGAGACATTTACGTGCAGCTTATAATTTTTTTTTGAAAAACGCTAGGACCCGTCAATTTTGTTTTCGAGGCCTGCAGCCCCCTAGGCGGGGGTAGTACTATCCCTAAAATCTTAAATGGAAAGGGGGGTCGAGTGATACCTCATTTTAAAGGTCTTTCAATTCCCTTCAACATTATTAGAATATCATGTACTTCAGTTCAGTAGTTTAAGAGATTTATTGATTAAAAGCTTAAAGTAGACTTTAATACATCAGATTAGTGGAAATCAATTAAAGCAAGAAATTTGTCAGCAAGTGGTGTAAAAATAACTAAAATAAGGATATTGATGTTATTATTTAATGCATTTTTAACTCTTACGTCACTTACGCAAGCATACAGAGTTCTTTAATTTTAGGGTTTAAAAAACTTGCACAATAAAAATGTTGAAAATGGCCACCTTCACTCTCCATGCAATAATAGAGTTTTTGCTCAAAACGTTGCCGCTCATTCTGCAATATTTCAGGAGTAATTTGAAGGCACTCATTTACAATTCTTTGTTGCAAATCTTGTAATGAAGTCGTTTGAGTAGCATAGATTTTGCTATCCAGAGGTAATAAATCTGGCGATCTTGGGGGCCATTCAATAGAACCTCTTCTTCCACCTTCTTCCTCGACCTGGAAACGTCTGATCGAAATATTGTCGGACAAATATTGTATAATATGGCGTGGCATCGACCTATCCTCACCGTATCGCCGATCATTCTGATGTTTAATTATTGCTGTTAACGCTGGCTCTATGGCATAATTGTTAATACATTTCACCTGCCAAATTTTCATGCAAGAAAAAAGGACCAACTATATGATCGCCAAAAATACCAGCCCAAACATTTAATTTTTGTGGCTGCTGGGTATGTAACCCATGATAAATTCTGGGATTAGAATCAGACTACTATCGGCAGTGATGACTATGGGCTTTAAGAATCCTTGGGATACTACGTCGACTAACACCAGACCCAGTTTTCAATTGGCGGGTACTTAACGTAGGATCTACATAAACTTGCCCTAAAACCATCTCTTCCGTTCCTTCGTTCCTTATGGGACTTTGAATGTTGCGTTTTTTATTGACCACTGATCCAGTTTCCCGAAATTTAGCCACAAGTTCCAGAACATATTTTCGATGCACGTTGCTGTTCTTATGTGGCTCATTGTGATGTTCTATTAGCGCACTGATTATTTCCAAAAAATATTTCGATCATTTCAATACTTTCTGACGTGCTGTGTACCTTGGTTAATTTAAAAAGCGTTAAAAGGTATTTTAGCAACAAGGTTTAGTCGTATCAGTCGCGAACTATGTATTAAATTCCTATTTAAAATAAGTAAGAGGTATTCCTTTTCTTATCTTTTTTTGAAGAAAGAATTTAACACAATAGCAACTTTGCCACAATAACGCTCAAATCGCTGTTTTCAACAGAAAAATGATAAACAAAGTAGTTTGTTTATAAATAATTTACCGTCAATACGTACTAACAAAAATGCGTTGTAGATGTTTCGCAGCTAATCAAACTAATACAGTTATATTTATTTCTAGGCATAACATTTGGCAGCCTTAGATAGTCGTAAGAGACAAAAATACATAAACTAAGAAAATAAAACTGTTCAGTGTCTTTTTATGACACTTGCTGGCAAATTTCATGCTTTAATTGATCTCCACTAATTTGATGTATTAAAGTCTATTTTAAGTTTTAAATCAATAAATCTCTTAAACTACTGAACTAAAGTACATGAATTATATTATCATTTCGAAGGGAATCGAAAGACCTTTAAAATGAGATATCACTCAACTCCCCATTTCATTTAAGATTTTAGGAGTGGTGTCACCCCCGCCTAGGTATGTTTAGCCTCTTTAACAACAAAAAAAATCAAATACAGGGTGACCCATTTAATAAAACTTGGATATTACGAATTGAAAATTTCAAAAATGTCCAGTAATCTGGAAAACCCTGTATAAATTTAAAACTCCTAGCCATCATAGACCGTTAGGAGGTAGTTTTCTTAAGTTGTGGTTAAAATTTTATTGAATAATCGGAACTGAGGGCATAAAGTTGCTAAAAAAATACATAACCTTATTTTCTGTCTAAATGACAGAAAATTTGAATAGGGAGTTCTTTAAAAAGTTTCCTTTATTTCTCTCAAGGAATCTAAAAATGTAAAAATATACAGGGTGTCCCATTTAAAATTCTGATTTTGAAGTCGGTGCAGACTTTTCGGACACCCTGTATTAATGAAACTTAAATAATTAAAACATTTGTTTAAAACCAAGAAACTTTTGCACTAATATTTTTTTCGGTAGTTCCTGAGAAAAGGTATAGGCACCTAATAAAATGTCCACCCTGTACATTATTATTAATAATAATTCTGCTATTGACTATGTGCTTTAATTATTTTAAGTGTATGTTTATTCTCGGTACCTTTGTTATAATATTTACATACAAAGCTAAATTGATAAGTGCGAAATAAATCTTTATTTCACTTTTTTATATAATACAAACAGGAAGATGAAAATGCAGATCTAAAGGAAGGCCCATATAAGGGGGATAATGGTGTAGATTGTAGTCCATTAATAAAAACAAGTTGCAATATACAGTGGCGTGCCCTCAAATTAAACAGGGTTTTCAAATAAAACATGTTTCCATATTTAAAAAAATCACGGATTTCGCAATTTTTGCAACGATCGGATATATTTGGAAATGATACTAAAGCTCAGTTATTAGTGAAGAAATATTCAAATGATTTAACTTCTCCACTAGCAACTGAGCGAATTCAGATAAAGTCATTATTGTATAAGAACTGAATTGAATTATTGTTAAGTAGTATACCAGAACTGTGTTCCGCTTTCCAATTATTTTTTGTCCTTCCTGTAACCTCCTCACCTCAATCGGAAATATCATTTTCAAAGTTGAAATTAATTAAAAATGTCCTTAGTTTTGGAGAAATTATGCAGGGGCCTCCAAGAAAAATCTTGCGTAGGGGGGACTATACAATCGGGACGCCACTGGCAATATACTAAGGACACTTTTAGGAACACAATTTTTATTCATATAATCATAATAACCCTTTGTACCGGGATGGTTCCTGCTCATAAACAAGTATTCCAAGTATTCCTTAACATGGGGCAGCTGATAAGGCCAAACATAAACAACTAAGTACTTACAATCTAATATGTACATACCAATTCTATGATATAATATTATGGATAAGAAATGATATCAAACTCGGATAAATCAAATAACAGTGCCCCAATGTTTAATACTGTTACTAGTTAATGACTTAGTGATAAAAACAATTGTTGACTTTTATAAATCAAATCAATATTATACGTAACATTAACACCTTATTTACTAATATACTGAGCGAAGTTTTAATATTACATGGATAAGTCTATCGATGACCCAAGAAAAAAAATCTGTTTTTAACAGAAATTCTTTATGTTGTTTTAAAAATTAGATCTTAAAGGTCTTCGAGTAACAAAGGGGTTATATTTTTGTTTAACAGGGTATCATTATGAAACTTAGTAGAAATTATCTTTTTATTCAATTAATTTCAAATTTTTCTCAAAAGTTAAATCTGATATAGGGATAAACTGGGACAAAACAGCAGTCTTAAAAAAATCAATGTTAAAAATTCAATTATTCAATAAGTGTTTTCATCATGCTCCAGTTTCACTAAAAGTTGGTCTCAAACTTTTAGCACTGGTCTGTCAGATAATGACGTTTTGATTGCGTTATGTGTAGAACATGGTGAAAAAGTGTGGTTACTGATTTCAAGTGACAGCTAAAGTAAATTATTAATTGTGTTTTGATTTTGCAAAAAAAATAGTTACAAATATGGGGAAACAATTAGCAATTTATGTGTAAAAGTTTATTTTTTAATAGCAATAGTGTACCCGTAATAAGTAATTTGTCATTTTTCATGAAACTTTTAACATCAGCCTTCAAATATGCAAAAATCCAAATAATATCAAACACAAAACCAGAGGTAACACTAGAAGACGATAAAAATCATTTATTTAATGAAAAAATAAATAATTTCCATGTTTTCAATTTGTAAACAAACCGCTATATTTTGTTTGTTTCTGGAACCGCGATCGGAACCATATCCCCGACATGGTTAGCAATTTGACAGACCAGTTATCGAACCATTCAGCTGGTGACGTCACTACTTACATCGTGAACTCTTGCGGTTCGAAGCGGTCAGCCGATCCGGAGCATGGTGAAAACTTCTCCTCTATTTTAAATTATGCCGAAAAATCAAGTGTGCGTGGCATAGGTAGAAACTGTTTAGTACGAATCCAATATGGGGGAACAAAATGGCGGCCAATAAAAATGTTTGAAAAGACAGTATAGAAGTGTTAATAAATGCCTATGCGTGGAACTAAATTAAATAGCACTTTCACTTTCCTAATAAAAGGAAATATTCATAAGGAAGGTTCCGGGTACTTTCAACAGTTACCAGTTTTTCAAATTTCGTTTATTTTTATAATCAAAATTTTTTTGATTTTATAAAATTTCTAATAAAAAATATGCAATACAACAATAACAACCTTTTAAATAGAATAAATAAATTAGCTACAGATAACCTAATAAAAAGAGCGCTCCACTTGCTGAAGCTTTAACTACAACAGCAAAATACAATAATATTATTCTGAAGTGGGATTAATATTTCTTATTTGAAAACGCATTAAATATTACTTATTTAAATCTGGAAGTAATCTTTTCCAAATTCACTGAGTTATAAATACTCTATAAATGCATGAAATTTTAGATCAGTTCAGATCAGATCCTAATATAAAATATATTCTGATGGATGAAAAAATACTAACGGCGTAGGTTGAGCCTTTCTTATTCCACAGACCAAAATAACTAAAATGTATAAATTCCACAATTAGCATCAATTTTTGCGTCGGAAGCGTCAGCTATATTTAAATCTCTAGAATTTGAATACAGAAGATAATATCCAACGTGGTCATAATATCTGATTCTCAGTCTGTTTTGCTAGTCCTAAAAAATAACCTTAACTGCAAGCATGCTATTATTGCCAGTATTTTAAACTCTGTACACTTTCCTCTAGGAAAATTAATAATAAAATCGTTTGAGCAAAAGGTCGTCCAAGTCTTTCTGGAAATGAACTGGCGGATAAAGCAGCAGAGGAAGCAAGTTCAGTGGACCTTCCCGCAGAAGTTATCCCACATTCAGATTTATTTAGAATAATAAAGAAACAACACCGGAGACCTGGAAACAATTATATATAAGTAATGCACTAGGTTCCCCTAATCAGTGCTCATTAATTTACCATAGATCTATACAAGAAACCGCTTATCAATAGAATGCAACTGTCTCGTAAATTGTTTGTGTCTTATTTCAGGTTTCTGTTTGGGCATAGAAGATTCAACAAACATCTACAAAAATTAAAACTATCGGACATGTCATTGCGTCCATGTGACAATGAATCATTAGATGACTTAAACCATAGACTTTTTGGCTGCCTCCATAACACAGAATCCCTATCATATCTTTCCTCCGAACTAACGAAACTACATTTACTTCCATTAAATCATATTTCCTTTATGACCAAACTGTGTACATTAAAATGTATTAGTATTTTCATTTTGTATTAATAACCTTTGATTATTTCTTAGTGAACAGCATTTTCCAATTACTCATGTAATTCCAAACCAAAGACACAAATTAGCTTTATACAAATCTATTCCCATTATATTATGCAAAGTACTGAACAAATATTTTAGATTCGCCCAAATATCACACTAATTAATATGTTCGGACAAAAAGCGTATATTTCCTTTTTAGCCAATTCAAAGGTATTCAAACTTAACATCCGTAAAAGTAGTACTTCACAAAAAATATATGACCTATTGCGGAGAAATCTCAGTATTGTTCGTTTAATTAAAGTTGGAAGTAACAAATAAGCAAAATTTAGTTGTCTGATTTAAAAATTGATATCAAGTTGTCCGTGTTATTTGTAAAAAAATATACCGGCTTAACATTTTGCAAGCAAGCATACTCAAAATTGAGCCTTTAAAAATTAATGTTAGCAGCGATATCAAATCTGATTTGGCAAATTCCTTTAAAAGTATTTCTTGACGAATAAGAAAAATAATTTCTTTACAATTGACCCTGTCAATTTTTTTCGAATCTCGATACTACCAATGATTTTAATGAATTAATACAAGCTACATTACCATAAAGGTCCACCTGAGTAAAAAACAAATAATAATTGTATTATTGGAATCCCAACCTAAAATCCAGACTTCGCAAAAGGGAGCAGCAAATAGTAATGATGCGTAAAAGTTTTTTTATATTGACCCAATGAACGAACAAAGACACAAAAAAAGACCAATAGAAGTAGCATCGGTCAAACGACCAAGTCGTAACTATTACAATAATCAACAGTTATAATGCATCACTGATTTTTAACGTTAATTTCAAATGCATATATATATATATATATATATATATATATATATATATATATATACACTTGGCATCAAAATTAACGCACCACTATAACTCGCAGAGCATTTCAATGTGGATTTTCTTGCGAACCGCTGAACGGATTTTAATCAATTTTTTTTTAAATGTAGATTTGTTTATCGCTAAAAACGCCGCGTTGTGAGTTTTTATTAAAATTTTAGTTTTGAGCATATACAGGGGCCAACAATGAGAGTAATTTTTCTCCAGAATATTTGAAACACCCTGTGAATCGTTTCAGCCGTAACGGCGGATATAAGCTTGATGCAAATTATAGCCCCATGTTTTCTTAATAATTTGGTTTTTGTTTCATGCCAATATCTCTATTTTTAAATGAAATGCAGAGCAAAAGATTAAAGCGCACTAGTTTATTTTAACAATTCAACCTTAAAATAGGGTAGGCCATGAAATGAACAAGTTTGACAAACTGTCATTTTTATTTATTATGTGTCAATTTTATCTTTGAAGTTGGAAGTAACAAATAAGCAAAATTTAGTTGTCTGATTTAAAAATTGATATCAAGTTGTCCGTGTTATTTGTAAAAAAATATACCGGCTTAACATTTTGCAAGCAAGCATACTCAAAATTGAGCCTTTAAAAATTAATGTTAGCAGCGATATCAAATCTGATTTGGCAAATTCCTTTAAAAGTATTTCTTGACGAATAAGAAAAATAATGTCTTTACAATTGACCCTGTCAATTTTTTTCGAATCTCGATACTACCAACGATTTTAATGAATTAATACAAGCTACATTACCATAAAGGTCCACCTGAGTAAAAAACGAATAATAATTGTATTATTGGAATCCCAGCCTAAAATCCAGACATCGCAAAAGGGAGCAGCAAATAGTAATGATGCGTAAAAGTTTTTTTATATTGACCCAATGAACGAACAAAGACACAAAAAAAGACCAATAGAAGTAGCATCGGTCAAACGACCAAGTCGTAATTAATAAAATAGTCAACAGTTATAATGCATCACTGATTTTTAACGTTAATTTCAAATGCATATATATATATATATATATATATACACTGCGCATCAAAATTAACGCACCACTATAAGTTGCAGAGCATTTCAATGTGGATTTTCTTGCGAACCGCTGAACGGATTTTAATCAATTTTTTTTTAAATGTAGATTTGTTTATCGCTAAAAACGCCGCGTTGTGAGTTTTTATTAAAATTTTAGTTTTGAGCATATACAGGGACCAACAATGAGAGTAATTTTTCTCCAGAATATTTGAAACACCCTGTGAATCGTTTCAGCCGTAACGGCGGATATACGCTTGATGCAAATTATAGCCCCATGTTTTCTTAATAATTTTGGTTTTTGTTTCATGTCAATATCTCTATTTTTAAATGAAATGCAGAGCAAACGATTAAAGCGCACTAGTTTATTTTAACAATTCAACCTTAAAATAGGGTAGGCCATGAAATGAACAAGTTTGACAAACTGTCATTTTTATTTATTATGTGTCAATTTTATCTTTGAAAAGTGTTAAAATTTTGGCTATGGAGCGTGAAGCAAGGAATTTGTCTCGTGACGAATCGTAGCCGCAGAGAGGGACTGGGAGTTTCTCATTCATCAATATCGTTTTAATTAGTTAATTAATTTTTAATTTAATTAATCGCTTACGATCGGCGCACTGATGGGTCCCGATAGGATGAAAGTATTTGTACAACTACTATGTATCTATAAAAACTTAAGGTAAATGATATAATTTCTTATGTTGCTTAAATAGTATTGTTTATATTATGTACCGAAACATTCCGTAGACAGACTAGCCTACATGTTGAGGTATGTAATTATATTAAATATTTGCTTCAATTAATTTAAAGTTAAATATTTTTATTCAGTTGCGAAAAAGCCAAAAAACATTTTTGTTTGTCAATCTAAACGCAACAAATAATCTGAACACACTTAAAACCAATATTGTTATTATTGTTATTTTTAATTGTTAAATTGTTAATATAAACTAGTGCGCTTTTGACGATTTTCCCAACCTTACTGAAGCCGCTGTGGAGGAATGGAATGCAATTCCACAACACCATATAAACAACCTAATTGAAAGCATGCCAAGAAGAATTGAGCAATGCATTAGAGCTGGTGTAGGGCCAACAGACTATTAAGTTTTTGTGTTAGGATGTCGTTTTATTTTTTCGCATTTCTTTTCTAATCTTTTTTGTCGCCTTCTTATCGCTTTGATATAGTTTCTTTGTATGTTTGGTAATAAAAATTCACTTAATATTATCTGTTTATTAGTGTTTTTTTTAATGGGCAACATCCTTGAAAAAATATGTAACTGTGTCCTCAAATGTAAAATAAACCATTTGGATCTTATAGAATTTCATCTACACTGTATTAAATCTCCAAGTGACAAACCTTGCGATACAGTAGCTCTAAAATTAGCTATACATTTTTTTTACTTTTTGTCTATACCAAGGCATAAAAATAAATAATCTTGTAAATAATTGAACTTTCAAGGAGTTCATCTCTAGGTGTTCAAAAATGCTCAATGACTAAATGTATTTTTAATTAACCATATTTCTAAGATATGGTTTAAAGTGTATATCTTTTTATTCACTCTGTATTAAAAATTAGTTTCAAAGTTGGTGATGTGGTACAGTAAACCTTTATGTCTCTTTTTGGCAGTCATATTAAATTTTGGTTTATTAACATGCTCACGTAATTATTAGTTTTCCAGGTGCAATACAACAAAATGTTCAACTATGCCTAGGGCTTCAGAAGGTATAAGGACTGACCTATCAGGAAAAAAAAAGTTTGTTAAAATCGGTTGAATAAAAACAAAAATATATGCTTTTGAACTAATGTTAAAAATCAGTGATGCATTATAAGTGTTGGCTAGTGTATTATAAAGAAGTATCGGATTCTATGGTAAATAAATTATAGCTAAAAGTTTTGTAACTAGTAATATATAAACACCACCATTAGCGGGATCCAAGGATATATACATTCAAAATAAGGAATATAAAGTGGTAAAAATGAAAATGTATTGTTAAATTGAACTTTGTGTCCCTAGAAAACCCAACAACCATAAACTGATTTTGTTTTAATCGGCAGAATTTCCAAAGAATACGAAATTATGTTTTTTTTTAATGAAACACCCAGTATATATAATTTTTTTGAATTATTTACCTTGATTTCAGCTTTTAAAATAAGAGCTTAGTGGTTTTTCAAAATATAGGTGAAAATTCTATATGGTGATTTAAAATGCAGGTTTTGATAATTCGAAAGAATGTCTTAAATAAATTTTAAATTTATGGTCTAGAGCAACAAGGTAGTTCTGGTAAACTATATAAAGATCACTGTCATAAATGTGCTTCAGTTTAACAGCAGAACAATATGTTTTGTGCTATTGCAACTTTAAAAATGCATAATTAGTTATTTACAGAAAAACGTTATAAACTCGACGCTATATTTCAAATATACAGGATGTTTCAAAACATATGCGAAAAACTTATGAAGATGATTCCTGAGTTCATTTTAAGAAAAAAACCTTATATGAACATATGTCCTAAACTTCATAACTTTTGAGATACAGGGTGTCAAACTTTTCAGAAAAAAATCTTTTTTTAATATTTGGGATAATATTCTAGATATCTTGGTGAAATTTGGTACACATTTTCCAGGCATCAAGACACATTTTCTGGTGTACAATTTTTTTTATTTCTACCAGTGGCGTCCGTAACGCAATTGCAAATCCCGTTACCTACGTAAGCTTTTCATTACGTTAACGAGAATAATAGAGGTAGTGTATTTCAACCCCTTCCACTCATTTTAAAAAAATGAAAAAATATGTAGATAGTATGTTTTCATAGTAGTAATACTGCCATAAAATGTTATTACTCTATCGCTTTTCGTTTTTAAGATAAAAAACAAAAACATTATTTTTCCGCCATCTTTGTACCGCAATATCTCCCTAATTGTTGACTTTTGGCCTAACGTTTATGACAGATTACCCTTTATTTTGAACAAGGAAAATCAAATTCAGATTTCCTATTCCGCTCCCTAACTTTTTAATCTTTCTAGGGTTTAGAAGTTATTTAGCAAGATGATCATTCGTACATGGCCAATTTTGCTTAACACAACTTCAAAAATTCCGACATCTTGCTAAATAAGTTTTAAACGGTACATCTGACGAGAAAAACGCAGATTTATATGGAAATGTCTAGGCTATCCAAATGAAAAATGTCAGTGGCGTACCATTTTTTTCTTCAAAAATATACTATTGACGCCACTGGTAGAAATAAACAAAAATGTTGTACACCAGAAAATGTGTGTGGATGCGTAGAAAATGTGTACCAAATTTCACCAAGATATCTAGAATGGTATCCCAAATATTATAAAAAAGATTTTTTTCTGATAAGTTTGACATCCTGTACCTCAAAAGTTATGAGGTTTAGGACATAAGTTCATATGAAGTTTTTTTCTTAAAATAAACTCGAGAATCATCCCCATTTCTTTTGAAACATCCTGTGTATAATGCTTTATTAATGTTATCTAATATATTACTTTTTTCTTCATTTGCAATGAAACTGTTTATATAATTTTCTTTCAAACTGATTTTTTTTTTGCTAGAACTAAAACATTGATGGTCAAAAAATCGCCTGAAAAATGAGCAATAGTCATATATTTTAGAAAAGAAGATATGAGATAATAAGAATTACGCTTATTTAGTATTTTATTGTATATGAATCATTTGAACATATTATTTGCAAGAACAACCTTAACTGATCAAGTAAAATAGAATACTTACAAATCCGTATCCTCGACTTTTTCCGGTTTGCCTATCCGTAATAACCACTCCTTCTTCAATATCACCGTAAACAGAAAAATGGTCCCTCAAAGATTTGTCTGTTGTGTGATACGGTAACCCGCCGACAAACAATTTTGTGAAAGTAGTGTCTTTATTTTGTACAGCGGTACCATTCAAGGTACCAGCTGTGCTTAGAACCCCTAGTCCGGTTAGACCTAGGGTTTCAGCATCTGGTGACGCTAAGCCTGCACTCGGCATTAGCATATTCTGAAAAAGAACACAAAACATTTAAAAAAATCCTTCAAAAGGGTGGCAAATTACACAAGCCTGCGTTTAAATAATTTATAAAATGTGAATTGAATTTTTCAACTGATATTGATTGGGTATTTAAATGGTGCTGATTTCAGTTTTTTTCTATCACGTAAGGTTTTTAAACAAAACTCTATAACAATGTTAAAAGTAAGAATATTTATATATAGGGCATATCTCAAAAAGTATTAATCCTAGAATCTAGGGGAAAATTTTTTTATCAGTAAATCGACCAAAAAAAACACAAAATATAATTATTTTCAACTTTCTAAGTCCACCGCTAGAGGCCGTGACACAGACCGCGAAGTTAATATTAAGGTTTAAATAAAAAACAAATGTTTATTATGTGGTAAAAATGGTTTTATTGTAAATTACTGATCATAATAAAACTTTTTTGTATAAACCGCTTTTTTCTAACTTGTCAAATAAGGGGTGGGGGAAGGTACGAATGTTTGTCTAATGTCTAATACTAGTTGGTAGATGGCGCTTTATCACCAAGTCTCCGATTCTCATGATTTTCTCGAAATTTTCAAATGCAATGTTAATTTTATTTTTAGCCAGGAAGAAAGAGGTTAAAAACACGCTTACACTGGTGAAAACTGCTAGTCGATATCTTTTTTCGTATTTCAGTTATTTCTAAATAATCTTATTTTTTAATGACAAATAGTTTTATTTTCAATTTATTAAATTTTCCTAAATAGACTTTGGTCAAAGAACACCTTGAATTGTATTATTTCTTTTATAAACCGAGAATATACAGAGTGTCAACGAATCTATTAAACAGGCCATAATTTGTAAGGTACCTGATGTATCAAAACTGAATTTCGTATAGGTA
This sequence comes from Kuschelorhynchus macadamiae, assembly GCA_030620095.1. Classification (NCBI taxonomy): domain Eukaryota; kingdom Metazoa; phylum Arthropoda; class Insecta; order Coleoptera; family Curculionidae; genus Kuschelorhynchus; species Kuschelorhynchus macadamiae. The sequence continues at coordinate 7,655 of JAUTXW010000778.1, read as the reverse complement.
AATGTTACATACAGAGGAGAGTTTTCGCATATATTTCACTTTACGGTTCACCGGAAATGACTCCAGTTTCGATTTTTTAAATGGAACACACTGTATATTTTTACATTTTTGGATTCCTGAGACAATTCTGAACTGGAATGTGACATTTTTAAAACGTTTTACACTTACTTGATTTTTTTATAGCCATTTTTAAAATTGCATTTATGCCATGACCGGAAGCAAATTAATCTAAGGACCTGAAATGATGACAGAATAATACAATCGCTAATTTTTAGTGATTAGTCTGATAGCTAGGAACAAGAGAAGTTGATAAAATCAATTTTTTGTGTCTAACTATTTTTTTTCAAATGGCGACCCTTTTTAGACAAGCACTTTTTGAAAATAGGATTTTTTTTGCGAATCTAACAGTACTAACTTTTTTGCCATTGGATTAAAAATAAGCCCAAAAATTAAATATTACTAAGAAAAATACTCGATAATCAATTATTTACTTTTATCAAATGTGCCATGGATATCCATGCCGGATATTGAGTAGGATTTTTATTTGGATCTATTTATGCGTCATGTCATGTAAAGTCTGCCCAGCCTAACGCTCGGAACAGGATTTTTTATACAGTTTTCTGCTGCCCTCTTCAGATATCGTCAACAAATTTAGGCGTGCAAATCTGTATCTTTGGCTAACAAACAGTTCAGAGTATTAAACAAAAATATAACTTCAACTAACTTCAATAACGCTGTAAAATGTAAAAGCACAATATTCGAGTTTACTGTAGTTGTTCAAAGTGCATTCCTCCTTGTTCACGACACATTTCCGCTCGTTCAATTGGTTCTCTCAACACGTTGTGCAGCATTTGAGGCGTAATATTTCTAAATACACGTGCAATCCTTTCTTTTAAGATTTCAAGAGTGGCTGGGGCTATTACATAGACTCTTTCTTTAACATATCTTCAAATAAAGAATCGAGAACAGTGAGATCCGGTGATCGGGCGGGCCACCGTATTGGACCATTGGTTGCAATAACTTTGTTATTAAAATGTTTAATTAAATAATTAAGAACGTCTCTGGTATTGTGAGGCGGTGCTCCATCTTGCTGGAAGTAAATTCGACGTAAAACTTCTAAAGGTAGATCATTAAGAAGGTTGCTCAATTTCATTTTAGAGAAAGCCTACGTACCTAACCTCTGTTAATTGACCTTGAAATAAAATTGACCCAATTATTTTGTTACCAACGACACCAGCCCAGACACTGACACCAAACCAGACACTGACACCAAACCTTTCTTGAAAATTTCCTACTCTCATTTCATGTTGATTTTGTTGGGCCCAAGTAACGAGTGTTTTGCTTGTTAAACATTCCATTATTAGTAAATCTGGATTCGTCAGAAAATAAGATAAAGTTGATAAAATTTGGGCCAATTCTACAATTTTGGAGCAACCAATCACAAAACAATACCCGTCTATCGCCATCTCCAGGATACAAATGTTGGTGTAACTGGTACTTAAAAGCACGATATCCGGGTTTCTTTACTATTGATACTAGCTGATTCTTGACTTAAACCCAGTTCGAGATTAATTTTTCTTAAAGAAACAGTCGCAAAAAGTTAGTACCGTTAGATTCGCCAAAAAAATCGTTTTTTCAAAAAATGCTTGTCTAAAAAGGGTCGCCATTTAAAAAAAAATAGACCCAAAAATTTGATTTTATCAACTTGCTAAAAGTTAGCGATTTTATTATTCTGTCATCATTTTAGGTCTTTAGATTAATTTGTCCGGTCATGGCCACCTAGACGCAATTTTAAAAATGGCTATAAAAAAAATCAAGTAGGCGTAAAAAGTTTTTAAAATGTAACATTCAGAATTGTTGCAGAAATCAAAAAATGTAAAAATATACAGAGTGTTCCATTTAAAAAATCGAAACTGCAGTCATTTCCGGTAAAACCGAAAGTGACCGGAAAGTGAAAATATGCGAAAACTCTCCACTCTGTACCATTTGCCTATACCAAATTTCGTTTTGATACATCAAATACTTTAAGTTATGGCCTGTCTAATAGATTCGTTGACACCCGGTATACTATGGCTTTGATATACGTAACAATTTTAAATTAATATATTTACCGAAAAAAAAAATGTTTTTTTTACATTGAAACGTAAAAATCTAACAAAATCTGGGAGGATGTTTTTCTTACGATTAAAATATTTTCCTTTTTACGAGAGAAGTAAAATAAGGTAAAAGAAACTGTCAAACTTGATATACTAAACTTTTTATATTGTATACCCCAAATAAGCAAGAGAACAATATATGCACTCCCGACTAGGACCCTGTGTATACGTCTGAGGATCTAACATAAAGCTCATAATTCATCACAAAGCTAGAAATTCAACAAATCTATCAATCGGACACAAGTCTGTGATATAATTATATAATATCCATAATGTGCGGAAAACACTATACATATTACTCCTAATTAATGGATAACATCAATATCAAAGGGACAAACAACATGAAACAACTTTTAAATGTAGGCAAATATGACGGTGTAAATTAAATCAATTATTGTTTCAAAAATACATTTTCGATGCAACGGTAAATTTTGCAGAAAACAAATATGCACAGAAATACCTCTTTTAAAGTTAACTCGGTTTTAAATTTCATAAAAATAAATATTCCCAACATGCACGAATTGGTATTATAAATACAATTTTCCCATTATCAAAACTGGATTAATTGACTTTTTTTGGTCGTTGGAAATGTAGAATGTAGAAAATAACTTTAACAAGAAACGGAAGTCAAGGGTTGCGAATGACGAAACTACAAATCAAGTAATGCTCTCTGTGATAGAAGACCCTAAAAAGTCCCTACGCAAAAGGTCAACAACATTGCCAAATAACATAGGTAAAGATACAGTTTCAAAAATATTGAAAGATAACAGTTTTCGACCAAAATTTATACATACCTTGAGACCAGGAGACTTTGAGCGACGGTTCGAGTTTTGCTGTCTGATACAAGGGGAGCTAGAAGATGATCCTTTTATGGCATTATTTTTACCGATGAAGCAACGGTTACCTCCAATGGGACTGTAAGTTCGCAAAACTGTCGTTGGTGGAGTGACGTTAATCCTAATTTTGTTATACAAACTCGTGATCAGTATTCATTCAAAACAAATGTGTGGTGCGGAATTTATAAAGATAGAGTAATTGGACCAGTTTTTTTCGACATAATTTAAATAGTCAACGCTACTTGGATTTTCTAAATACTTACTTGTACGATTTTATTCATGAACTACCCATAAGTGAGAGGTTCCAAATATGGTACCAGCAGGATGGCGCACCACGCCACGGAGCAAGGGATGTAAGACAATCCTTAAATTTTATCTTTAATGGACGAGTAATCGACAGATATTCTGATATTTTCTGGCCAGCTAGATCTCCGGACTTGAACCCTCTTGATTATTTCTTTTGGGGCTACTTAAAAGAGAAAGTGTATCTAAAGAGACCATTTCAGAATGTTGATCATTTGGAGAGGGTAATTAGGGAAGAGATACAGGCCATAACGCCTGTCATGATTAGAAACGTTTTAAGAAAATTTTCTGTAAGAACGGTTATCTGTATGGAAAGAGATGGTGGATACGTTGAGGCAAATGTGCAGTGACGGAACAGTTAGTTTTTATTGTTAATTAAGTTATTTACATGTAATGTTTATTAGAATTAAAATTAGTGAAATTATTTTCTACATTTCCAAAAGCCTTGAATTTAGTTAGAATATTCCCCACTCTTGTGAAATATATATTTTTATCGGGGTGTCTGTTGTTAAAAATTTCTGCAGCTTCTCGAAATGTTTTATAGTTTTCTCCGAAAATTAAAATTATTTCAATTTTATCTTCTTTGCTTAATTTCAGCGGCATTTCTTTTTACTATAATATTCAAACTGATGTTGCAATAAAGTAATACAATATTGTGGTTGACAATGGCAGTGACAATGCCATTATCAACAATCGATATTTGATAGATAGATTTTGCTGGTACGTAGGTAGAAACAAAAGTAAGAAACTGGACTTGCCAGTAAGAAGCCAAAGTTTTCCATTCCTTAAGAAGTGATTTCAGATAGGAAGCAACGAATCTAGTGCTAGATATGTTTTTTATTCTAAGTAAGATTTTGTATTACATTTTGCTATAAAATAAAAATTAAAGGTACTTTTCTCTTGAGTCAATTTCGATTTTTTGGAATTTTTGACCACCCTGTATATGCGATCTCAAGTTTGAATATTTTAATATTATTTTGGCAGAAAGCAGAACTTTTTATAAAGAGTAACTTTTTTCCGTAAAACTACTAATAAAAAAGTTTCCCATATATATATATATATATATATATATATATATATATATATATATATATATATATATATATATATATATATATATATATATATATATATATATATATATATATATATATATATATATATATATATATGAGTTGGAGCATTTCGATTGGTATTTGGTGAATAATGCGGCCGGCTTATCCATGTAGACTCTTTTACGTAACCCCAAAGGAAATAATCCAGATGCATGATATCACACGACCTCAGTCCAAAGCGTGAAATTAAGTGTTCGCCAAATTGTTCTCACAATACTGCCATGGTTTCAGGGGCTGTGTGGCAAGTGGCACCGTCTTGTTAAAACCAAATGTTGTTGAGGATCATGGACTTCTATTTCAAGCTGCAAATAGTCTATTAACATGGCGCCATTCACAGTTACACTCTGGCCGACCTCATTTGAAAAAATCGCTATCTCGTCATCCTCCATACATAGGCGGCACTCGGATTCATCTTCAAGGTCCATCCTGTGATGTGATGTCTTAGACTACAATGGCCAGTGTAGCTATTTGAGCTTAATTCTGTTCATATTTAACGATTTTCTGTTATCCACTTCTTCATGGGAAGGGGGATAAATGCCTTTGCATGGAACAGACCTGGCAGTCCAAGCCAATAGAGATTAGATTTTTCCTCAACCAAGTCCAAAATTGCGCGCTTGGCCGTTTAGGGGGCTACTCTTAAAGCTGGTTCAGGTCCCACGAATCTTTTCTCTGCTGCTTTCTTTGCTAGAAGGTCCTGGTATCCAGATAAGGGCTCCCCAGGCCAACAAGTGTCTTTTTTTTTATGTACAATGACTCGCTTCAAGTGCTTTAAGGGCCACTTGGCTATCCACGAGTATTTTTATCGTTTTATGTGTTATTTGTCGTTCCTGCAACATTCTTACACACAATTCGATAGCATGAACTTCTGCTTGGAATATTGAGGTGCTATTGCCCAGGCTTACTGACAGAGCAACCTTCGGCCTTAACCTATGGATTCCAGCTCCTGGACCGTTATTGGTTTTGGAGCCGTCTGTGAATAGGCACAGCTCTCCTTTCAGTAGATCAGATTTATTCTGATCCCACTCCTCTCTCCCTGGGAACATCACGGAGTAGGGTTGATATGCACTAACAGTTTTTCAGCATGTTGGATGATTCCACGTGACTGATACTGTCCACCGTGCATGGTAGAGTCTGTATGTGGTCCTCGAGCTCCAAAGCCCCTGTCAGGGTGGAGCGGATCGCTCCTGTATTTACAGGGTAAGACAACAACAATGCGTTGTTTATTAATTTTAGATTAAATTTGACAACAATACTCATTTGAAATATTATGTAGTGCCATTTTGTTCCGCCATCTTAAATTAGTACCATAATTTCAATCAAATCAGTCCATTAAGTAGTTTTTCGGGCTGAATTTTTAAATATTTTATTATGCCACCATTTTGTTCCGCCATCTTGGATTCGTACCAAAATTTTACCAGTTTTTTGAGATAAAATGGATAAGTAAGTAGTTTTTTGGTAATACTAATATACCTATGCCGCGAACAGACAAATCGACCGACAGATAGACCCACTGAAACGTAAAGATCTGAAAAAATCTCGGAGGTTGATTTTTCACGATTAAAATCCTTCTCTTTTACGAGAGATGAAAAGAAAAGAAAAATCGTTCAAAAGTACGAATTGGGAGGATGAAAATCCCAGTATGTAGATCCTATAACTATTGTTTAGGCATTTTTAACACGCTTTGGCATAATCTAATACTCTATTTTGCGGTCTCTATAGATTAAGAATTTCTTTCACTAATTTACGATCGTCTAACGATGTTCAACAATAAATTATTCTGATGTATCTTTTATTTAAAAAGGTAGCATCAATAAAGTTTGACAGAATTGGAACTGTATAATTAACAAAGGTGTTAACGGTTTTTCAAGGCACCCTAGATATGTTTTGTTTATAAGCAAAACTAAATATTTTTAAAATGGGGTCTATTACAAAGCTGGAAAACATACTTGAGAAAATGGAAACAGAAAATTCATTTTTACATTTCGAATTGCCCTTTGTTGATAGTATTCAACATTTACATTTATTTATGAAACAGATTAAATTATATACAACGAAATAAAAATCGTGCTTTAAAGTTTTTGTCTTTCATTTTTATGCATATATGACCAGAAAACGCGAGCGTGTCTAATAGCATAAAATTACCACTATTCGGTATTTAAATTTATTAAAAAATTAGGCGGTATTTAAATTTATTAAAAAATTAGGCTGCACGCTATTTTATGAAACAGTTAATAGAATTATTGAAAAATAATAAAAATGAATTTCGGTTATCTATTTCCTTTTTTACTTTTGAAATATCGTTAATGCAGCCCGTGTACTAAGTTGGTTTCTTTGAAGTGAAATATATACCAATATCAAGTTATATGTACAGGGTGTCCGGATTTGGTTGCAAAAGCAGGGTATCTCCCTTATTTTTAAAGATAGAACCTTGCGGTTTTCACGAACCTGAGCTAATTTTTTGTGAAACTCATGAAGCCGTAAACAAAATTTTCATAGTCTTCTTCGTTTATGAGATACAGGGCGAAATAGAAAATTTTGCATTTTGGGACCCTCCTCGTATCTCGGTTATCCTTTAACTTAACGCAAAAGGGAAAAATTGCTGCTTATTTGCAGTTTTTTACGCTGGATCCAGTGGCGTAGTCATATTTTTCATTTGAGTTGTTATTTTTTAGATATGACCCAAAGTTGTGGTTTTTTAATTGGGACACCCTGTATATTTGTCCAGAAATTGATTTGTCCTTTAAAAGCTTCTCAAAAATATATAATAGTATGGGTCTATTTTAATAAACAACAACAAAAATCCTAATTTTTATAATTATCATCCCAAATTTTGCAGTAGGCCATGCAAAACAATGCTGCCTTTTATTTAAAGCCGTTAACAATATCTACATCCTAACAATAAATCAAAATAAATATGTAATTAAATCTATTTATCAAATTATGTATTAATAATTTCGCACCAAAAAAGTACCACCTACCTAGATTTATGTAACACAAGAACAAAACAGTAATAAATTATTATGTAACAAGCCTTTCAGCAAAAATCAACTGTCGTATAAGAACTACAGTAACCAAGGAAATCAAAAGAACTGTTCAAACTGATTTTCATTTTGTTCTATGCATGCTTCGCACAATTTTCGTATTCTTTTTAGGGAATTAAGCAAAATAACGGGATGATTTCGTAAATAGCGAAAATTTTGTCTTATTGCATTTCCTAAATCTTGGACATTATCATAGTGATCTTT